>JANIJI010000011.1:2842500-2875000 GCA_024500535.1 Leptonema lineaticorne | reverse complement strand
TACGGCATGTTAAGCTAGCAAGTCGATAAATGAATTTAATTGCGATTATATGCATATTATATAATACACTTTTAAATTATTTTTTATATAATATTTTAATCAGTACTATTTGAATATGTTCTAGAAATTAATTTAATTGTAAAAATAAAATCATAATCAACCACCGTAATCTTCAATTAAAGAATAAAAGCGTATCAATTTTATCTTGTTTTTTGTTTTAGCTGTTGACACTCGTATTAAATTTCAATTCATTTTATCTAGGTCTTTAAAATTAAAATTACAGATTTGAAAATGGAGAGTGGAAAAATTCATGATTTATCTTTTTTTTAATTAAAAAAGTTTATATAATATGATTTTTTTTCAGATTTTCGTATTTTTATTTCATCTAATTTTAATACGCGAATTAATTAAGTTTTTATATTGAAAACAATTTTTTTAACACTACCGTGGCCACACTATAAATTATTAAACTATATTCTTGAATCTTATGTGAATCCATCGGACATTAATCATCGGCGGTAAAATGGATTCTATGCAGATCCATTGGACATTAACGATTGGCGACATTATGGATCCAATATGGATCCATAAAGATTGTTTGAGTTATGGATCCTATGTGGATCCATCGACCATTGCAGTGTTAATATAAACCTACATATATACGCTCGCATATTCGATTAAAATGAAAATAAAATTCAATAAAATATCAAAGTTCATGAATAACCGAAACGTCAATATCTTAGCACTATTTATTTTGTCGAAATCATTGTAATTTATACAAAAAAAAACATATTGTATGAAAAAATGTTGAAATGTCAAACGATTTCTTTTTCAGTTTAACATAGTTCAACTAATAAATAATGAAACCGTAATAATTTATCTGACATTGAAAAGAATTTTTTTTGTCAATTCCCCGCATTTGATTTATGGAAATCGTTCATATTTTATGACTTAATTACAGGCGTAGCTAAAATAAAAAAAAATATAAATGTTCTATATAAAATTATATATAATTCATCGAAAAATCTCGATAAAATTTTTCAACCACAAAAGAATAACAATAAATATATAATAAAATAATATATTCGTTTGAAATTAATATGAATGTATCTACGTCACATTTTTAAAATTTCATATTTTTGTATTGCTAAATAAAATCATTGTTAAAATCGCTATAAAAAAAAATAAAACATGATACTTTCACAAATGAATAGTGATGAACTGAAAACGTTCAAATATTATATAATGAAATTCTTGAAAAAAGTATTTTCCGTCCATTAAACGATAGACGTTCATTATTTAATTATTTATAACATATATTTTTTAACATATAATAGAAAAACGTGTTTTTAAATTAAATCAAATCCAATTAAATGTATTTGAATAAATAATAAATGTCGATTTTATAAAATTTTATATCATAGTGTAAATTTTAGTTCCGTTCATATCTTTAATAATTTCACAATACTTTTCATTCAAAACGAAACGTAATTAGTAATTAAAACTTCCAACAATGAAATCGACCCTTTCAATTAGCGCAATTTAATAAAAGACGTCGCAGCATTCGCAGCAAACGAAACGATACAAAAAAACAATATAACAGAACCGAAGACGAATGGATGCATCCGCTACGAAAATGATTTTACATTTTGAAATTGAAAATGTAACGAGAAAAAATAAAATAAATAAACTCACCGACGAAAATAATTACGATAATAAAGAAAAGAAGATGTGAAACCGAGGAATGAGGTCTCTAAAAGTGGGGGGAGGGGGTGTTAGAATGGATGAAACGTTACAAAAGCCTCGCAAAATGGAAATGGATACTGAAAGAGAAATCAATGAGGCCACTTAATAGAAAGTGTACGTTGAAGAGATCCTGGTTTTTCATTCATATTTTTTTTTTGTATTCATATTATTTTTTTTTTCGCGTGGTTATTGAAGTAAATCGATCTGAGGATGAAATTTACACAAAACGTATCACGTTTATATATATATATATATATATATATATATATATATATATATATATATATACATAGTTCAAAAAAATCAATAAGAAACGTTTTCAAAGAAAAATAATATATATATATATATATATATATATATGTATATATTAATTTTTATATGCAATCTCAAAAGCATTAGAGAATTGACGTTACGTTCGAACGTCACTCGAAAATTTCGCATAAATCGATTGTTTGCGACGTATCGTCAAAATGTGAAACGTCAATAAATTCTCGTTACGTAGACCGAACACGGACCGCAGACCGCAATTTCGATACGGCTGATTCGGTTGTCAATTACCTTATATAGGCATGGCCGTAAGTACGACGAATCTGATCGGTCACTTGATGGTTGCATGAATTCGTTTAAAAAAATTATATATATATATATATATATATATATATATATATATATATATATATATATATATATATATATATATATATATATATATATTATGTATAATATTTTTAAGCACAATCGCTCAATTGATGCGAAACGATTCTTAAGCGATTTTCTCGTTTATCATTTTGTCGAATTTCGGCCATTTTTTTTCCGGTTAATTGTTTAACCGCATTAATGACCGACGAAATTAATTTTCGCGTCGTTAACTTTGAACCTTCGACACAATAATAATAATAATGGCCTTAGTAAATAATAAACAAAAAATACTCAGTCGATTTCAGTAATGTGCTGTAATTATATTAATGTTTTTTTTATTTAGCTTGTAAAAATATTACGATTTTTATTATTGACTTAATTTTAAATTTTCGAATATTATTTGTTGCTAGAAATGTTGTTTTTTTTTCATTTAAAATTTATAATAATTTTATTTAATTTAGGAAAAAGCTAATGCTCTTTATATAACCAATATAAAGAAGTTTATATTTTGGTATAATGCTTACTCTGATAAATAGAATTTAAATTACATTTTTCAGTTAAAGAAAATTGAAATGATGATCTTTAAATCTAAAAATTGAGTAGATTCATTTTTATATAAGCGATTATACGAATTTGTTTGCTTAATTTTATAAATAGTGGGAAATTCATGTTATTGAAATTAAATAAAATCTAGCATTGTTAAACGAAACAAAGAACTTATTGAACAATATGTATGTATGTTATCATATATTATCACGAATAATAAATAAATAAACCATAATAATCCATCATCTTCAGTAACAATAAAAATATACCATATATAAAAATATCGTACAAATTCATATGTATGCATATTGTTTAAATTTAAACAACAAATATTAAAAATACAATTTATTAAAATTAAATTGATATTTATTTTTATTTTATTGCAATAAATTAAAAACTACACCGAATGAAACAATCGTATATATAATTGAAATAGATATTTCATTCGAAAGGCGAAAAGGCGAAATAATAAAATGCATTCGATATAAACCTTTGTTGCAAAACATTATTGAAAAGCTCTATTTTAACAAGTATTGACGCGTTAAAAAAAAAAGCTCAAAAACACTGCAATCGCCCAACTATTAATTACATAGTCTGTTTAAACAAGAAAACCAATAACCGCAATTGCTCTAGCAAAACAAAAATCACGAACTTATTTGTCATACATTTACAAAACGCAAACATTTTCAGAAATACGTCATTTTGTAAAAGTTTGTATTGTTTCGTTTAAACAATACAAACGTATTATTTCGTTATATATATATATATACATATATATATTCTATATAAAAGTGAGTTCAAATTTTGCAGTTTTAATTAAAATCCTTTGAAGTACTGTATAAACTATAATTGAAAAGCATGAATTATAAAGAAATACTTATACTTTGTCTTTGAGAAAACGCTTAAAATGTTATGTCAACCAAGATATTTTTTATTATATATATATATGTGTGTGTGTGTGTAATAGTGGGAAAATGGAATTTTATTTTATATCAAATAATCTAAGATTAGACAATAATTATAAAGTATTTATTTACAGAAAAATGAATATGTATATTTATAAACATGTAGATCACATTTTTTTTAATTTTTCTTATCGTCTTTATTTTCAATTTTAATCTTCAAAATCAATAACATCAGTAATAAAATTAAGAATAATAATATTGACTTCTAAACTTTAGCGATAACACACACACACACACACATATATATTAAATAATAATAACTACTATAATAATATTGTACTTTTTACATAAAAAATGTTTTAAATTAATACGATATATTAAAATTTTATTTAAATAATATATTTATATATATTCTATAAGTGATAACGTTTTCTTTTTAAATATTCACGATTTGTTCGACTCTCATATAAAAATTACATATAATAATATTAATATATTTTTTTTCCTTTTGACACTTATATAAGTGCGCTTCTAATCGCTTTATATATGTGGAAACATTTCGTTGGTTATATTTACTGGAAGAAATGGCTACTGAAGAAGAGATAAAAGCAAAAATAACTGTTAGTATAATAGATATAACAAGCAAAAAAAAAAAAAAAATGTGACGGCCTTTATCTGAAACAATAAAAATAACACAATGGAATATATGTATCTATCCCTATATAACGTTTTACACAGGGAAATAAGAGAGGAAAAACCGAAATATAACAGTGAAAAATGACCGGAAAATCGGTTAACGTTACAAAGCGGTCAATAATTGGCGAAAAATTTTCGATAATTGATATATCGCATTATGCGCAATATAAATTTAATATATTTATAGTTTTGAAAAATCGATATATATATATATATATATATATATATATATATATATATATATATATATATATACAAGAGATAAAATACAAATTGATATGAAATATATTTGATTAAAATTTGCTTTTATCGAAAGCAGAACAATTGTTTTAATTGTCGAGTAATATTGTTGATGACAATATTTTTTCCCATTTTAAAAGTGCTCTTATTTTATTTGAAGATTTATTTTATATAAATGTTAAAAGCAGTATTTCAAAATTGTTATTTTGAAATACTGCTTTTAAATAAATAAATTTTAAATAAATAAAAAAAACATCAATGAGGAAGCTAATTTTCATAGAATATGATAGTAAAATATTTTTATATTAGATTTAATGCCGTAGAAATATCATTATTTTTCAACATATAAACGACTAGTGTTATGTTATATAGGCTTTTAAATCAAAACTATTATGAAAAATTATATAGTTATGGAGTAATTGTAAAATAACAAGTAATAAACGTATGTTGAAATCAAATCATCGTGAAATTAACGAAATTTTATAATATGTAAGAAAATCAAAAGGCATGTTTTATCGGTTTATTGGATATAATTTATTATTTTTTTTACTTCAATTATTGAATAGAGATAGAAATATTAAAGATGATAATAAATTTCTAAACAAATTATATGTAAAAGTAATAAATTATACATTACAAAAGTTTATGTTTTAATTAATTAAATTATAAATTCTATTTTTATAAAATTCATTTCATATATATTCATAAAATGTATACATTTATAATATATAATATAAAACATCGAGTTTAGATATTTTATTAAAATGCTCTATCAATAAAGACAACGTCTAGTTTGGTAAATGTGATGGAAAACTAAATTCACATTAATATTTTTCAACACTTTTAGACTTAGTACATCAATTTTTTGAATAATTAAATTGAAAAGTTTTAAGCTTCTTCGACAACCTAACGTCAGTATATAATGCAATGATTTTTAACTATTTTACAATAAGAGAATATTTAAATAGTTTATAAAACTTTCACAGAACACAGTTTTAAACAAAACCACACACACACACACACACACACACACACACACACACATATATATATATATATATATATATATATATAATTTTCGCTAAATATAAAACATAAATGTTTTGTATAAAAGGTTTATTTTCACTTTTATAAAAGGATTATATTTAAAAATCCTACATTAAGCAGCAATTATTTAATAATATATAACTTCTAGAGACTATCGAAATTTGTTTTGAATCATTTATATTTCAAAACAAATGTTATTATGAGAAATAAATATTGATTAATTAATACTTATTACTTATAAAAATATTGTTAATTAAATAGAAATTAAAAATATTTTTTTTTATAATTAACTTTAGTAATAATTCAATAATATGTAATATTTAAAATGGCATGGTGAATTATCTATACATATAAATATTTAATATTAATCAACACAAGATATATATATATATATATATATATATATATATATATATATATATATATATATATATATATATATATATAAGTGAGATATCATTTATATTGGAGTTTATCAGAAAACGGAAGGAAAAAGCCGTTAACACACATAATATGTGCATGTGTAAACAATATAAATACATATGCTTAAAATTTTCCTCGCACAAACGAATTTTCCAAATTTAAAAATTGCCAATATATTTTACATTTAATCTAGCATAATTGCATAATGATAAATTATTAATTCCGGAGAAAATGATCATTAATTATTATCATTCGGCGTTTGACGAGGGTGTATGCAAAATGTTTGACATTGTATAATTTATATATCTGAGATGATATAAAATGAATATATATATATATATATATAAATATATATATATATATATATATATATATATATATATATATATATATATAAATATATATATATATATATATATATATGATAATATAATTAAGAGATTATTTACGTTTAAAATTGCAATTACGTCGTCGCTTATGAAAAACGATATTAAACAAAATATAGTATGAAAATATTGTAATAAAGAATGTAATATATGCGTGTATAAAGCCTTAAGATGGTAATAATCTTTGATCACTGGTGTAACAGACAAAAGGGGAAAAACTTGGGACAATATGAAATGGTGGAAAGAGATACTCTTGTGATTTTATTTTTATGGAAAAAAATATTTCTCTCTCTCTCTCTCTCTCTCTCTCTCTCTCTCTCTCTCTCTCTCTCTCTCTCTCTCTCCATACCAATATGTTCGTAGTTAAAAAATAATCAACATTATGTCAATATAAAGCGCTTTATTAAACGTCGAAGAATTTGAAGGCGTTCATTTGGAATAATAATAATAATAATTAACAAACCCTTAATGATAGCGAAGGTTAAATATTACTACATTTATTTTCGTTATAATAACTTTTCAATCAACGCTACGTTTCAACATAATAACGTAGTTATTAAAATTTTAGTTCTAGACGTTTTAATTCAATGAGTGTCATAAACAAGTATAAGAAGTGATGTAAATAGAAAAATTTATTTTAATCTTATATAAACATTCAACGCGAAATTACTGTTTAAGATTTTATACGCTTATAAATTTCGTTATATATCTATATATGTATTTTTTTTTAATAAAGTTTAAAATTGAAGTATTTTATAATGCTATAAAATAGAGAGCGGAGATGTCCAATCTTTCGAGTGTAATTTACTGAATCGATGATATTAATCTACAATATAATAAATCCGTCTATTGTGTAGTGGAAAAAGGGGGCAAATTCAACACAATTTTCAATTAATATCGACAAGATTGAAATAATGTCAAGTGAATATTTTAAAAATTATCGCTCTCAGCAAATATATGAACGTAAGAAAATTGTTTTACAGTACACTTTTCCTTTGCGAAATCATTGAAAACAAGAGGAATTAACTTAGTTTCAATTGAGACGGGGACTCTTTATCACTTTAAAAAGCAATATTCATTATATTAATTTTAAATATAATAATTTCAATCTTTTGCATTTAGTAATTGACATTCAGAAGATCATTTTTCAACAATATTGTATATAAATATTCTTGTACAAATGTGTAATCAATAAGCGAAATGAATAAATTTTAGAATGATATGTCATAATATCAATCTTATTCAATTAATTTAGACTTTTTCTATTTCTAAATCAATTAAAAATTTCAACAATTAAATTCAAATTTTCCTATACTCATTTCGATCTTTATATTATATAAAACCATTCATCTATATTTTAAGATCATTCAATAAACGTCCTCTTCAATATTTCAAACATCACAAATTTCATTATAGACGACAATTCAATCATTCAGATCGACATTATTAAGTATTATATATGGTATTCTTTTTTACACAAAATATATAAATTCTAAAACTGCGAAGTGCTTTTAATTATAAGAAAATACCATTTTCAATCAAGACAATATATACATACTTGTACAAATATATTATCAAATGTAGTACGATACATATATTTTCGATATCTATCTATTTTCATTAATCGATCAAAAAATTTTAACTATTGAAAATTTTGTCATTTTGATATTTACGTCATATATATATATATATATATATATATATATATATATGTGTGTGTGTGTGTGTGTGTGTGTGTGTGTGTGTGCGTGTGTGTGTCCGCAAATCGTCGAAAGGTGTTGCAGTTTTATCAGTGTACACCAACGACGACGGTATACAAAAATAGAATAGACGGTCGCCCCGATTCAACGTACGTCGGCACGAAGGGGTTAAATAGCTCTCTCACACCGAAAAAATAAAAAATAAATAAAAATAAAAACCACGCGAAAAGTCCGGGTTCCCTTTAACCGGAGCAGATGGAAAGTCACGCGATGCGGCTATCAGGTGCACATTACCAACCCGCTTTTGAGCACAACGTTGTGCTAAACAACTGATCGATAAGTTGGTGTCGTAACACACCAACCGGTACGACTTTTCAAAAGGAATGTATATATATATATATATATATATATATATATATATATATGTGTGTGTGTGTGTGTATGTGAGAAATGTCGAAGAAAATTGCATGTCAGACAAAAATTTTTCAATACACAGAATGTCACCAGAATAGGAATGATGCAAGTGCTTCGAGTTTCCCCACATTGAAATGTGAGAAATTTTTAAATTAACACGTAAAAACAAAAATAAAATAAAATAAACTATCGTCGCAACACTGTGGCACGGTGTAATATAGAGTTTTAATTAATTAAAACAATTTTTTTTAATTACGTTTTAAAATTTAATATTGACGGAAGTCGGTAATTTTATTATATTTACGGACGTCCGTATTGCTGTTTTTTTTTAATAGTAAATACATTATTGAATATTAATTATCGTCAATAATTTAATATTAAATTTTTATATCGGACTACATTATTGTGGTAAATTTGATTAATTTTAAAATTTCATTTAAGAAAAATAAACGATGATAAAAAATTAAAAACAAAAATTAAATCACTTACAATCGTCGATATTTAAACGCCCTCCCCCCATATATATATATATATATATATATATATATATATATATATATATATATATATATATATATATATATATATATACGTGGAATTTCAGACTAAATTACGTGTCACTTAAACATTTTTGAATACTGTAATACATAACTTTATATATACACTAAAAAGTTTTAACAATTATCTTAAACGCGCAACGATTTATTCGACTGGTGTTGTATTATAAATTGAAATGTGTCGATATGTTAATTTTTTTCAATAAATAATATTATAAAATTTAATATAGACCCAAAAAAATAATTTTACAATTTTAATGAAAGGTCTAGATAAAGTGTTATCTTTTGTCAATAAAAGAAAACTTTTATTGACATATTTTTAGAAATTAAATATATGTAATAATAAAGAAAATGAAATATTTATTTTAATCACATTTTAGATCGGTGATCCTATATAGTTTCTAAATATTTTCTTGTAACTATAACAATATATATATTAAGCAAGACAGATACGAAAATAGTACGAGAAATATTACACAGCGAAAATGTTTATTGACAGTCTATTTGGTAGGGTAGATTTTGATTAGATTTTTATTTTTCTAAATCGTTCGAAACCTTATTTAATAATTTTGATAACGATACGAGACCAAAAAAAAAAAAAAAAAACCAGAAACGGTTACGCGGAAACAGATTTTTAAACGAACGTTCAACAAAGCGATTTTCATATATTTTATGTATATTTTTACCGCATGAAAATTACGCGGAAAAAAAAACGGGACAAAAGGGTCTGGAAAAAATAAAAGAAAACTGCCAATATGAAAGTTTCGAAACAAGCAACGCGTCATTGTAAAATGAAGCCGGTTTTAGAATCGGGCGTTTATGAAATGAAAAAAAATTTATTAATCTTTCGGGACTATATTGTGAATATATATAAACGTACATATTTATATATATATATATATATATATATATATATATATATATATATATATATATATATATATATATATATATATATATATATATATATATATATAGGATGTTTTTTATAAATTTATAAAATTTTTAATTAAAGTAAATCATAGATAAATAGTGTCATTTGACTTAATTCCAAAGATAATTGACTACCTGGATTAGATCAGAGAAAGTCGTAAAGTGAAATTCAATTTTCGATCACATTACAGGTATTGAAGTCGTATGTTGGTGATAATGTGATAAACATTGACTTCCAAATTGTCAATCGTTTACGGCTTATCAACGTAGTCCAAACACTTTTATTTTAAACAGATTCATTTGGGTCTTCCTCAATACTAAGTTCCACATCTATGATTCGAATTTTATGACGACACTCGTTATTCTGTAGATTAAAATTGGTGCACAATCGATCCATTGTTATTCTAGTTTTGGTTTTTGTAAAAAAAAAATAATATTTTATAGACGTTATTAAAGTATTAATGTATACTAGATATAATGACAAATACAAAACAATTAAAAGCTGCTAAAATGGTGTACATATTAAAAGCATAAAATTTTATACCTTTATAAAAAAAAACACTATATATATATATTTTTTCCTAAATGAGATGAGACTTGGTTTTTCCGCGCTTTATCGGTAGCAACGCAACGATATTGCGTAAAGCTCGTAATATCGGATCATCTCTCGTTATACGGGAGAAAGTTTGCAGCCGCCTAGATCGAAACTCTGCATCGTTACAACGTGCGAAAATATTCGCAATAAGTGTGATTATATTGAGGATGGTAGGCCGCTTAATGCAATTTCAGATATGTGGCGCGAAAGAAAAAAAAATACACGTCGTATGAAAATATTATATTAAGGCGCGTTACGACGGCTAAAGTTTTTCCGACTGAAAGTGATGCTCGTACAAACGACGCGTTAACGAAGTAACGAAGGAAAAAAAAAATAAGCGCACTTCGTAAAAATAATGGTAAATAGCGCTGAATATGTATTAAAAATCTTATATATATACAGGGCCGGCGGAAGCGGGCATGCAACGCATGCGGAGCATGCGGGCGTCTCGTCGAAGGGGGCGCCATCACGAGATTCGGATATATACTATTTTTTTTTAATATAGAATACTTAATAAATTACAATAAATAATCTAACTTAACTATGAATACGGAAACATAAAATACATATTTTGTTTGTATTGTGATATCAGTAGATACCACCCATAATTTTAATTTATCATCTTAGTAATTATTTTCTATGAAAAACAATGAAAATACTTTTATAAAAGTAAGTTTAATATACTTATTTATACTAATATAATAAATGACATATTGGCTTGTTCAATTCTTATCGATGTCTAATACATAGGTATAATATAATAATATAAACAAGATGACATAATATAATAATATAAACAGTTAGATACGTTCATTTGGCGCGAGCACTGCTTAGAATAAGGCATTAACTTTTTTTTACATGTTTATACTCCGGTAAAATTAGACGCTTTTGATGATTTTTTTTATATCGTAAAATTTCTTTCTGAAAATATATTCTACATAACGAGTTAAACTAGGATCAGAAGAGTTTTCACCTCCAAAGAGGGAGCTTCCCTTCGAAAATCACGAAAAACCTCCAAAAATTCGACAGTTTTTGAGTTTTTCGGATTTATCTCAAAAACCATAATTCTGATTGAAAAAGTGTCAATGAATAAAATATTGCTCATAAAATTCTACATTTAAAATGTCTTATTAATAATTTGCGTAATTGTCACTGGTTTCCTGTAAAAACTGCTCGAAAATGGGCCTAAAATGGACCCCTCGGTCAAAAATTTTCGTTGCGCGGTTTTGGTAACGATTATCTCAAAACAGGTTGTTTTTACGGGGTTATCAAAGAGAAAAAAAGTTATAGAGCAAATCCTGCTCTATAATAATCACTTATTATATTTAAGTTAATTGTTTGAGATTTTTCAAAATTTGAATTTTGGACATTCTACGCAGTACCCGCTCATTGTTATATTAGTCTATTCACTTTAAAAGGCGTTTCCAAAAGATATCTTTACAACCATTTAACAAAGACGAATATTGTAGGCAATAAAATTTTCTGTTGGTTTCTTTGTAACTTCCGAAAAATCGAAATTGTACAATGTGCAATCGTATATACTGTGTAGAATGTCCAAAATTGAACGAAGTTTTAAGTGGACAATGTGCAATCGCAAAAAAAAAAAAATAATATCCTAAGTTAAAATAAAAAATATCCTGTTCTTTACGACATATGAAGAAATATTGGGTGCTAGTTAATAGGTTTCGAGATATTAATCGAAACCTCTAAAAACGCCCCTTCTGTCAACGCGGCATCCCCTAATTTGAGGGCTTTTCTAGAGAAAATTAACGCAATTATGCAAATTATGAATATAACATTTTTAATGAAGAATTTTATAAGGAATATTTTGTTTTGGAACATCTTTTCAGTTTGAGTAATAGTATCTAAGTTGTAAGCGAAAAACTGAAAAAAAGTCAAATTTTGGGTGGTTTTCGGTAAATATAAGAGAAAGCTCCCTCTTTGGAGGATGAAACTTTTCGTATTCATTAACAGCTCGTTATTTTAAATGCGTTTTCAGAAATAAATTTCAGGATATCGCTATTTTTATCATTAGAAAATGCATTTAACTGCCCGATTACCGTGCAAAAATGTCGAATCAAAATCGGGAAAATTCAAATTTTGGAAAATCTCAAACAATTAACTTAAATATAATAAGTGATTATTATAAAGCAGGATTTGCTCTATAACTTTTTTTCTCTTTGATACCCCCGTAAAAACAACCTGTTTTGAGATAATCGTTACCAAAACCGCGCAACGAAAATTTTTGACCGAGGGGTCCATTTTAGGCCCATTTTCGAGCAGTTTTTACGGGAAACCAGTGACAATTACGCAAATTATTAATAAGACATTTTAAATGTATAATTTTATGAGAAATATTTTATTCATTGACACTTTTTCAATCCGAATTATGGTTTTTGAGATAAATCCGAAAAACTCAAAAACGGTCGAATTTTTGGAGGTTTTTCGTGATTTTCAGAAAGAAATTTCACAATATAAAAAATCACCAAAAACGTCTAATTTTACCGGAGTATGTAGCAAGTGGCGAACGTAGTTTTTCTAAATTGAAATTGATTAAAACTTATTTAAGAACAAATATGTCACAAGATATGCTAAATAATTTGGCGTTAATTAGCATTGAAAATGATGTATGTGCAGAATTAGATGTTAAAACCATTATATCCAATTTTTTTGGGCACTAAATCCAGATTTAATAAATAGTAATTAAAAAATTTAATGTAATTTTATATATAATTTCGATGATAAGAAATTGTTAAAAAAAATTAAAATAATAGGGGGCGCTAGGATAAAAATTGCATGCGGGCGTTGAGGACCCTAGCGCCGGCCCTGTATATATATATATATATATATATATATATATATATATATATATATAAATATTCGTGTTAATAATTCGAACATAACAATCAAAATATAGCAAGTTCGTAATATATAGTAATATGATATGATCGATTTTACGCTTCTGTAATCTATTAAGCCAGAATGCTTATATATACTTATTTATATATGTAGTCATTAAAAACTAAAAATCAGAAATTGAAGCCATCATATATTGTCTACGTAATAAATATATTATTATATTATTTATTTTTGAACGATATTATATTTACGTCCAAAGTTGAGGAATTGAACTGCGTCGCATTTCGAGAACTGACTACCATATATATATATATATAAATATTCTTATTTATTTATTTACGTCAAACAGTGAATATTTCAATTGAAAATATAGCTCATAAATGATTTAATTGTTACTGTTATTATTAAACAACGACCACATTTATGTCATATATATATATATATATATATATATATATATATATATATATATATGCGTAAAATAATGAAAAAAAATAACGCTACAGCTCGTGTTGAGTTTCGATCACACTTTTGAGTTTTACAACGCTATTTTTTATGATACTTTTACATTGTGCTCGTACATAGCATAAATTTTTTTATGGAATAGTTTTGATATGTTATAACATATCTTTTTCTTTATATATATATATATATATTTAAAGTATATATATATATATATATATATATATATATATATATATATTTGTGTGTATATATTTCATAGTATATATATCATCGTCCGAAAATAAATTTATACTATGTATTAAATATTATACGATTAAATGTTTAAAAATTATTTTGAAAGTGGGAATAAAAGAAAATAATATATTTTTTTTTAGTATAGTTTTTATGAACAAAAAAACAATAGAAAATATAAACGATTTCATCTGTGAAAATCGTTCATATTTCTATTTTCGGAATATATATTTTTGTACGAACTAATATATTAGAAAAAAAAGTATCTGATATCATATGAAAAATGACATACATAGATAAAATTGTTTTTATTTTATTTTATTTTTTCCACTCGATATATATATATATATATATATATATATATATATATATATATATATATATATATATATATATATATATATATATCATGTTGTAACTCTTTCACGTGATTACATGTGTTTTTAGCAAAATATCACAACGTCTGAAACATTTATCGATACACATTTGATTTGTTTTCATTAAGCGACACGATATGATATCTTGCTGAATATAAATTATTAAGGGGGTTTTGTGTGGGCGGATAGGTAGACATTTTTGGGCGGGCGGTTTTTAGGGGGCGGTCTTCGGAATTTTTTTTCCCAACAGAACATTCGCATTTGGATTCCGTCGATCGGAAAATAATTTCGTAATGTTGTCTGTGATAATCGGGTCGAATCTATTATATGAAACGATTGTCACAATAGCGAATATATGTCGTAACGCGTTAATTGAGACGATATCGCGTGATGAAATGTCGAATTATGAATTATATATATGTATATATATATATATATATATATATATATATATATATATATATATATATATATATATATATATATATATAATTTAATAAATATATTAATTTCGAGCGATGTCCACAAAATTTATACAATTTTATTTATTAATAATACGTTTAACGTTAATCGTTTCCATTTTCGATCATTGAATACGATAAGCGTAAAATAATTTGCGACATATTTATTTATCACTTAACAATATTAAACATTTCAAATAACATAAACATATTAATTTTATTTATATATAATAAATATTATAAATTAATAAATAAAAATAGACAATAACGCACTGTAAACGTTTTCGTTTTAAACGGTGCAAATAATTAAATTTTAATTTTTGTCAACAACCATTATTTTCTGTATAGTGAACCCCCGAAGTTTAATTTTAAATACATGTAATTACAAATTAAGTAATTTAACACTGGTATAATCGTTAAAATAATTAAGCAATTAACGCGGTTCAATGCTTAATATTACAATTTTGACCTCAATTATATTCACTAATAAAATGGAATGCGAATGAATTATTATTATTACTGTTTTTTTTTGTTTAACTATTCTTTTTTTCTTTTAGTTTTCACCCTTAACTACCTCGAATTGAATCGAAATCACTAAAAATTAGTGATTACATGTCTGAAATGATGAATAAATATTCAAATAAATAAAAAACAAAGATAAAGAACACAAAATAAAATGTATATAGTTATAAAATTAATCTTTATATAATAATATTAAAAAAATAGTTTATATATTAGATACGTTTTACACGGTAGATAACGTTCCTAAGCAAGCGTATAAAAAAAAGCGTGTAAATAAATACGTAAAATATATGGTAAATTTGGGGATATGTTCCACAACTTTGAAAAATCGTGTAAGATATTTTCCAAAAAAAATTTTTTTTTTAATTATGAATACCCCAATTGTATTTTGTAGCTGTATTGATAAATTTCTGTAAGACACTCAAAATTAGAATTAAAAAAAATAGGGACTCGTGCTAAATCAAAAAATTCGTGTTAAAAATATAATATTTATTCTTATTGGTGAACCGTGTTATTTCAAAATTGCGTCGTGTAAAAAGAAAGTTGAGAGCAACGTAAAAATGCGTAGTGTATTCAAACATTTTGATTAATTTTCTACAAAAATTCGTCAAATAAATATATATTATATAAATTAAAAAGAAATAATTTATCATTGTAAATTTTCTAATTTTTTTAATCACCTTTTTTATTTTTGTAATGGCACAAGCGGTCCCCGCAAAATACTTAACTAAATTAATCTAAATATTTAACTGTTAAAATGAACTTTATTAATCATAGGTTTGGCATGTAATGACTAAGCACTATGATGAATTCTAAGAGACAATATTTTTTTTATAAAACGAAATAATATACATATTAAAAAAAAAGATTAATCCATAATGCAAATTACAACTAAAGAATAATGAGCCTGTTATAACAAAAACAATGACTAAGTTTAGTAAAACACTTTATATCTGTGACTGATATAGATTCTTAATTTTTGAAATATTTCCCACAAAACTATCTATACCATATATGTCAAAGCTTTTTTAATTCATTCAATTATATTACAATATAATTTCAAATAAAAAGAAATTGATATTATTTGTAATAATCTTTATTATGTCGTAAAGAAACCAATACTGAAATTATAATTTATGTGAAAGCTTTTCAACGATAAGATTTCAAACAATTCATGATCGCAATATTAGAAATATCATTAGAGTTCCAAGTATTTCGAAACACATGTGACATCGATTGTATAATATTATTATATGTATGTTTAAAACGATAGCAATCTTATAAACTTCATATACAACAATAGAAATTCAGTATCTATTTACAATATTGAACACTATGAATATTGAGAAAATAATAATACTCTTGTGAGGAAAAAAAATATATGTATATATTATATATTTGAAGAAAACTTATAATTTACTTTATAATAAAAACGATATAATTATTTCATATATTATTATATGAAAAATTTTATATATAGTAAAGTGGTCAACATTTTTACAATAATAAGAAGGAAGTGTTGAGATTGACTGAATTCTACAAAAAAATCATACGTCTTAAAATCGACTCGAAAAAAGGTTTTACAAAAAAAATCTTGAAATCTATCTAAATAAAAGAGGGCCGTTATTAAAAAAAATAATATATAATTTTAAAAAGAAAGAATAAATTCAATTTTATGTGAAATCAGAATTTATTCGACGCTCATAAATATTGGAAACGATCAACGTGTAATTATGTAGAAGAAAATTACAATTTTAATTTTGGCGTCACATCACTCTATGGATAAAGTAATAGGAAATTATTAATTTAATATAATGTGTGAACGAAAATTATGTATACGCTACTACTGTTATTAATTAAGGTATACCGCGGGTGTCACAAGGTTTTTACTATAATTTAAACGCGAGAGACGTAAAAAAGTATATAGAAATGAAAGAAAGAAAAATTGTATATTCTATCGTGTTTCGATATTTCAATAAACGTTTTTAAAATTACAGTGTTTCGATAAGTTAATTATCGTGCAGTCGAGTTTTGCCTCATTTCTATGAGACTATATTTTTAAATAGTACAATTTTGACGTCATTGGAATTTATTATTTTTAATAATAATATAAACAATTGTATCCATTTTAAAATATATTGGTTTTTTTTTATATAAGATTGTTTAAATATATTAATATAATATATATGATGCATATTTTTATCAAAATCTAAAACAAATCAGTGAAAATCATGAATATTGATAAGATATTTATTTTAAAAATAACCGTAAATCAATAATGTGAATAGTATAATGTAAAAATTTCGTAAATATGATATTTATTATCAATTATCTAAAGATTGATTGAAGTAAATTTAAATGGTTTCATGGTGCATTTTATATATATATATATATATATATATATATATATATGTTTTTTTTTTTTATTTAATATCGAATTACATCTGAAGCATAATAAATCGACAAACTTGATAATAATAGCTCGAATAAATCAATCAAATATATACATTATAGTGGAATTATCAATTTATATTGCGAAATTTATAGAAAAAGGGATTCGACGAGACGAGCAATGTTTTAGTTATGTAACATAATATAGCATTAAATTGTAATAATATATAATTATTCTATAAAATTATATAATAATAAATCTACCTACGAAATTTATTCTATTGTATAATAACGAGCAATGATATTATATATATATATATATATATTTTTTTTTTCTTCTACAATATAACTGCGAATAAGGAGAGAAAAAAAACGATTTAACTCGAGACTTAAACGAGACCATCAAACTTCCACCTCTAATGTGCTTTTTAAAGATTTAAAGTTTACGTCGTAATTGTGAAATTGCCTCCTCCCCCCCAGTCATAATAAGCTTTATTACGCACATATATATATATATATATATATATATATATATAGTAAAAAAAATACGTGTGTATTTTCAATAATATTTGATTATTCGAAAGTGAACGTTTTTATCGACGGATAAAATAAATTGAAAGTCTAAAATAAAATGTTAATTATATTTCATAGATTTATTGACATTTCGTCTAGAAATCACATTTTTAATTTAAATTATTGTTGTTATTACGCGTGTTCATTGTCGAGATTTCTAATTAAAATATAAATATTTTGATGTCAAAATTAATTTTAAATATATGTATTATAATATAAATATCGACGTATCAAATTTTCGATACATATTTTTTTTGCGTCTAAAAGTTGAACATATGATGGAATTGACAACTCGATCTAATTTATTATTATTTATTTATTTTCAATTCAATCAATGATAATTTAATAAGTATTATTCGATAATGTAAAAATAAATTAATGTAATACATCTTGAATATAATTTTCCACGAGAAATCGATTGTATATATAAGTAAAATAATAATAAAATTGACGCGACGATCAATCAATTTCAGTTGCATGTAATATTATATATGATAAAATAATCAGAAAGAATGTACAATTTATCATTATATATAATATCCCACTTATATCGTCAATTTACGGGATTAAATCAATATTCCATAGCAAGAAAAAGAAAAATATAAGGAAAAATATGTCTCTCTTAACACATTATGAAAGTCATTATTTATCATACTTGGATGATTCTTTCCTCTTTCAAAGTGGCATGTAATTTTTCAAATGATGAAAAATGATATTTTCAATATTCTTTTCTTAGTTAATCATATATTTAAAATATAAAAAATGAAAATAGTAGTGAAGCTTTTTTCAGAATCACATTCTTATTTTTTTTCTTTTGATAATGTACAAAAACAGTATTCATCAGAATAATATTTTTGTACTTGTGATTTATGTTATTGGAAAATTATTCGTATCAATTTTGATTTCTTTATTATGATCGCGTGTCAGTTATTATTCGAATATATAATATTAAATGTATTTTACTTTTTTTATTTTTCGTCATCATAGAATAAAATGTTTACATAATGTTAAATATACAGTAACGTTTTGTAAATATGAAAAGAAGAAAAAAAATGTTTTATTGCAAATATAAAGCGTTTCAATAAATAATTTTGGTACAATTTGAAACGTTGTTGTCACGTAAACTTACATTGCTATTTATAATTGATATATAAAATTAGTATTTTTACTAAAATATATATATATATATATATATATATATATATATATATATATATATATATATATATGACCTATAAAAATATATATATAATTAAACACGAATGCTCACATATAATAATGAATATTCATATTATTTTTTTTATTTTAAAATATAATAATTTAAATTCTTATATTTTCTATTTTTGAAGAGATGTAATTATCAACATACATTTTAAATATAGATAGAGCATAAATAATAAAATATTCTAATTCGAGAATCGCACGAACAATTGTTAAAATCTAATATGTATTACGAATATGAAAATTGTAAATTAGGATTGTTAATTAAATTTCTTCAAAATAAGACAAACAAGAAACAATACACTTTATCTTCACATTCATTTTACCTTGGAATGCGAGAAATTTAATAACATGGTTAAAACCAAAATTTCACTCGTATATTTTAGTCACAAGTTGTAGCGCATTATTATTTATAAATAATAGTACAATACAACAAATATTACATTACAATTTACACAACCTCTTATTCATGACATGTAAAATTCACGTGTAAATAAACGAACTTAAAACCACAGATATATGTATACACAGTGTGTTCAAAAAATAATTTCATCTATATAAACTAAATATTTTATATAATTTAAAATCTTTAAACCAATCCGATTAATACAACACGTATAATGTAAAAGAAATCATTATTAATTGAACCGTATAAAAAAAAATACAACAAACATCACTGTAACGATACTTCCACATCCACATTCGTCAGATACAACCCCATGCGTATAATAAAGAGACAAAATAAAAAGAAACATTATATAAACATAGATGAGACTGAAGTGCATCGCTGAAAGAGGTCAAAGCTATTCCAAAAAAAAAAAAAAAATCGAGTTCCATGAGTGTTACGGGAATTGGTAGAACCATCGAAACAAACGTAATGTAGACCGTTTTTAATGTATACGAATTTGGAATATTTTTTTTTCAGAAAAAAATGAAATAAAATGAAAATTACATAACATATATATATATATATATATATATATACGTTTTTGAAAAGTGTGCGGTTGAATTAACTAATAGCAGTTAATACGAAAGAATAGCCCAATTTGTAAAGTGACGCCGGGTGGGTGCGAAGTGTAACACGGCGGCAATTGGACGATAATAGTGACAAATTACCCCGTCGTAATAACGCTAAAAGACCTGAAAAGCGGAAGGGAAGAAAAAGAAAAAGGAAGGAAGACAGGGAAAAAAAGTGACAAAATAAATCCTTCGGCGTGCGACAAACAATAAAAAAAAAACAGCTCATTCCATATATGGTATTCGCCGTTATGAATGCTACGATGTTTACATGCATATAATGTCTACCGAAAACCGTAGTCTATCTAAAATAAATTTGTGTTATGTTATAGTTTTTTAACGTAAAAGGATGACGTTAGAAAATCCTGGTATATATATATATATATATATATATATATATATATATATATATATATATATATATATATATGTGTATAATATAATATAATAGTTGCTGACAAGCAAAACAAATAAATTAAAGCCGACGAAAATGTAACGTATTCCGTATGTCTAGAAATAAAACCAAAAAACGTAGCGAGCAAAATGGGGATGTTTTTGTGCGATAAATTTACATACCGATATACCGGGTCGTTTTATACTAATTCTAATAGAATTTTCATTCGGAACGGTTCAATTTGTCTTTGTGAAAATCTCTTAAATGCTTTCGTGCATTTTAGATATCTGACCGGATTGAATCATTTTATTGCAATTTATTTTCATTTAATATTATACAATATTAACCATTTGAACTCAATTTTATTTTTTGTAACGAATTCTAACACTCTTTTCAAATAAAAAATATAATTAATGACACTCTTTTAAATGGAGAATTTTTAAAGATTTTCTCAATTACGTAACCATAAACCGAAGTGCATTTTCGACATTGAAACTTTGAAACTTTTTTTTTACTTTAAGCTTGACGATCTTGCCAGTATGATAAAACGATTGTTTAGATGAATTTACCTCAATATACTGTTTTTTAAATTAATTTCAAAAAATGGTTATGAAAATCTTTTTTTTTTGTTTAGAAATTTGTTCAACAAATTTATATATTTTATATAAAAATATATAAAATGTTAAAACATAAAAGTATATATTAAAATTTTCAATTTGGAATAAAAAATTCGCCAATAATACCGCGAAACGTCTCGAATGTAAATTGTTAAAATATTTCACAAAACTAATACGTATATGTTCATTACTTAAAATGGTTCATAAGCTTTTTTTCAAAAAAAAAAAAAAATCGACAATATTTCAATTCAAAACTTTGAATTCAATTTCCTTTTTCATGAAATGTCTTATCAGATATTCACAACCCTGAAAATCTCATTATCCAAAAAGATATTGTAGGCGTCATTTTAAAACAGGCTGAAAAAAAAAACGCGTGACATTTCAAAAGAGGAAAGAAACATCAAAGTATGATAAATAACACCTTTCATTATATACGAATAGAAATGTACATTATATATATATATATATATATATATATATATATATATATATATATTTTCGTCTCCTTCGACCATGTTCTAATCTCGAAAATGTATAAAATAAGTAAGATTTTATATAAATAATATAATGATAAATTGTTCATACTTTTTGATTATTATATGTAATGTTACTTACAACTGAAGTTGATTGATCGCCGTGCCAATCATATGATTATTATTTTTCTCATATATTTCTTAGGCGATTTTTCGTTAAAAATCTCCCATATATATTATATATATATATATATAAATATAAAAAAAAAATATTCGAAATCGAAGAAAGAGATCACATATATAAAATTTTACTTTAAATAGACAAATAATGATTAAAATTTAAGATTTTT
The DNA here is from genome assembly GCA_024500535.1 of Leptonema lineaticorne. NCBI lineage: Eukaryota > Metazoa > Arthropoda > Insecta > Trichoptera > Hydropsychidae > Leptonema > Leptonema lineaticorne. The sequence goes on along the minus strand of JANIJI010000011.1, from coordinate 2,852,222 downwards.
TTTTTGTGTATGAAATAAATTCAACGAGATTTATCGTTTATGGAAATGTGATAGACATATCTATGATCGTAAGTGTTGTAGATTTTTTTTTTCGATCACATGCATTCGTGAAAATTGTGTAAACGAATCGAAAAGTTTTCCATCTAAAAATAATTAACGGTCGCTAATGTCGACGAAAATATACGAATTATGTAATAACACGCAATGTTTACGGTTTATGAAAATTGAAATAAATCGTTAATATTTCTTATGAATATTCTCCGAATGAAAATTTGATTTTTCGACTAATTGTTATTTTAAACGAGTTCATCGTAAAAATTTGCTACGAAACAGCCGTGTTTATTATTACGTTTTTTTGTTGTTGTTGTTGTTGTATCGATTATTTATTTTTTTCATGTTAATTTTCAGTATTTATCATATCATATCATCCGAGTTTGAATCCTCTAAATATTATAATAATGTATTTGTTTTTTAAACCAATAATTAAATAATGATATATAAAATAGTTTAATATTGGTGAAATATATACGTTTATATTTTATAAAAAATATATGTTTTGCCATATAAAATATTTATATATATATATATATATATATATATATATATATATATATATATATATATATATATATATATATATATATATATATATATATATATATATGAGTAACAAATACGGAAAGCGTAAAAATGCAATTTTAAAGATCAACCATAAAAATTATTATAATAAAAATTGCATTACCTTCTTTCATGACATCAAATATAATACAATGATAAAAATAAATAAAATATTACTATACTCGTAAATTTATATATTTATAAGTATATTTACGATTAAAACTATAAATATAAATTGACACATGTGAAGTATTTTATGTACAAATTGTGAAAAATAATAATAAAAATCTTCATTTTATTTTTATAACAAATGAATTTTTTAAACAAAACAAAAAATTATATTAAAAGTTTGAATTAAATTTTAAATTTATTTTATTTTTTGATAATTATAAACTGATCGAATGAGTTATTTTGTCATATTAATTGTATTATATATATATATATATATATATATATATATATATATACATTTTATGTTCAGAATATAAAACTGAAAATTTGAAGAATACGTCTAATTAAACTATTACTATTATAGAAAAGAAAAACTATCAAATTATTAATTTAAAAATACTATCGAAAAGACGATTATGCGTTTAACATTGATACTGAAAAATTATCAAAAACAATAAAATTTTAAACCTAAATATAAAAATAAATATAATTTTAATTGTACAAAATACTTTTTACAACAATAACCATTAAGTAATTCGAATGTAATAATTTATACTTATTTCAAAAGAATAAAATAACATTTTAATGTATTGAAATATACTATTTTTCGATACTTTTTGCCCGTTTTCGAACCCAATTCGAAGCGGCCAACTGTCAAAATCAAAACGAAATTGAATCGTAAATGCAAAAATATTTCACAAGAAAAAAAATAATAATAATAAAACGAATTGTACAAAATCGCATTACGACATGAGTACAACGCATATTTTGAGACGTAACACCGTTTACGTCGATAACAATTGTCAGTCGACGAATAAAAAAGATGATGTCAATATTTAAAAGTATATTTTTTTTCTTGTATATATACCATATACATATATATATATATATATAAGATTAATCAATATAAATTACTCATTAACATTACTTTCAAATAGACGCCAGCAATTTTTGGGTAACGGATATTATTAATAATAAATAAAATTGTGGTAAAGTGTAATAACAACTTTATTAATAATAAAATAGGCATTATAAAATATTATAATATATATATATATATATATATATATATATCATGTAACAGTATATCAACGTCGAAGCATTAAATATTCTGCGAGGTGTCTTACTATTTTTGGTCCACGTGCACGAGTATGGATTAATATTTTATATTATTTCAGATATTATTTACGACACCTGTCATAGTATATAAGAATCCTACGCGGCACGATTATAAAATTTTGTCGAAAAACGTGAAAAATTTTCACGGATTATACGAGAATAAAAATAAAAGCAAACAGAATCGCAACAACATTAAACGTGGCGATAAATGTAATAAAATAGTCGAATCCTTAGTGTAAAACTGACGCGCTTTTGCTATTGCGCGAATTCGAAATGTGCGTCGGTGTTTCTCAAACGTTTTTTGTTTTTTTTTTTCGATTGATTCTATTGAATATTGAACTTGCGGCTCGCTGAGCATTTCGAGCGATCCTTTCTAGGACTTTTTCGTGTGTTTCGTAAAACTTTTCGTTGATGTTCGTATGATATTTTAATATTGTATTCGACAAATAGTTCATTATATAATATAATTAATACTGATTAATAATAATGTTGAATAGAGTATATGTTTAATTAATTTAAAAATAAAAATATATTTTAATACTTCAACATTAGTGAAGTATAGTCGAAAAAATATATATATATATATATACATACATATATATAATAAAATAATTCGAAAAGTATTTAAAAGCGTTTTTTTTAATGAATTTAATTTGTTTGCATAACAAAAAATTTTATTTATATAATAATATAAAATTATCATTTGAATTAAAATATAATATATAGAAATATTACATTATAAAGTCAACACGTTTCTTTGTAAAAAAAAATATATGTATAAATACTTAATTAAGTTAAAAGTAATATTCTTCGAAAAAAAAAATAAAGGTAACGTTAGCAAAAAAAAAACTTAACAAAAATAAAATAGTTGAAAATATGTTATCTAAAATGCGTTTTGGATGAAAAGTGTTCATTCCAAAAAGAAAAAAACAAGGAACGGAAATGGAAATTGAAAAGATAGAAAATAAAAGGACAAAAACCCCTTTTAACAGCGCTATTGCCTTTACTTTATTTGTCGCCTTAAGGGGGTTGAAACTTATCTTACATTTCATTGGCGATTTGTCTTTGGTAGGATAGTTTTGAAAGTTGTATTTTATATAAGTATAACCGAGTTTTAATAAAAATAGACATCTTAAATTTCAACTTGAGTGCTATTTATTATTATTATTATTATTATATTTCTATATAATTAAATAATAAAAAGTCTAAAAATTTAATATTAATCGAAATATTTGTAAATTAATTATCAGTGATCACTTTGATCAATCGATTTGAAAGATGATAAAATAATTTTTAATATTTCATACAAATTTTTATCACATCCTCCATATTCACCAGACATCTCACCAACTGAATATTACTTTATTCGTATTTATTAATTATAAAAAAAAAATACAATAACCAAAACGATATTATAAAAGATATTAAATTGTTGATTAATTTTAAAAATGAAGATTTTTCTATAAAAAAAGACATTTATGTCTTATCCAATCGTTGATAGAAAGTCGTAGATGTCAATAAAAATAATTCGATTGTAAGTAATGTGAAATAATAACGCTTTTTGATTTTTATTTCTATTCAACGCCCGTTTCAGAGTTTCCAATCGAATATATATATATATATATATATATATATATATATATATATATATATATATATATATATATATATATATATATATATTATTTTACATCGACTATTTTATTCAAATATCTTTATAATACATCAATTTAATTACCGATAAATATATATATATATATATATATATATATATATATATATATATATATATATATATATATATATATATATTATAACGGGAAAAATGAACTTTTCGAGGAATTCGATTAAAGTGATTTATTCGTCAGAAGTGTCTATCGCAAAAGTGAAAAGAAAAAAAACAAATTTTCTAACGAATTTCGAGGTTTTATACGCTTTTGATTACTTTTACAATGGAGCTTTTCGACAGAGTCGCGGATCCTTTTAATGCGCTTTCCCATTACGACCGAAATAATAAATTATATATTTTATTCGTGTAAAACAGTCTACATTTAAATGCTGTGCTTCTCAATCTTTCGTCGTTTTTCATCTATAAAAATATTAAAAAAAAATTTTTTTTTCATATATTTATATAAAAGAATACACTTATTATGAATTCAAATTACAAAGTTGCTCGTTTTACGTAGAAAAAAAAAAGAGACCCTTTTGCAAGGTTGTCCTTTTCTTTAAAGCCTTCGCTTTATAATGTCTTCGATTTTGAAAGGGCATTTAGATATACGAACAAATATATAAATATTCTAAATATAAATTTATGAAAATTAACCAATTTTAAAGACTTAATTAACCTTTATATATATATATTGCAAATATATATGAAATATTAATTTACTAATGAAATATAAAATTAAAAAAAAAGATTTTTTTTTATTGTCCTTCATTACTTTGTAAATTAATAGAAGAAAAAAAATCGTATAAAAATTATGTATCGTATAAAAATGTAATAGAAAATAAAAAATGTCGTTTATAATCGGACAATCGTCGTTTATATGTTTGGTAAAAAAAGAAAGAAAGAAAAACTGCAATCGTCTATCGACCGTTTGATGCATTTATGCCCTTTTTATCTTCATTTTTATGACTCCATATTGTCAGTCAAATTAAACGATGAAAATGCAGGTTTTTTTTTATTTATTGTATTTGTTGCGATATGTAAAAAAAAATATATTTATTAAAATATATATATATATATATATATATATATATATATATATATATATATATATATATATATATATATATATATATATGGAGACGAAGCGCAGTTCAAATGTAATTAAATAAATCGGTTACATTAATTTGAATAATTAATTAATATTATAATTAAAATATTAATGAAATATGTAATAAATATAGTATTTTAAGCGATTAAAAATTAATAATTTTCACTAGAAACTATGAAAAACTATGAGTTCGCGCATGTAAAATATTTATTTTTGTTCTTATAAATTTTAAATATAATCTATATATAAAAAAAAATCGCACTCGTTTTTTTACAAAAATTATTATCAAGATTATGGATCACATATAATTTATTATAATATTATATACATTGTATATAATTTATTTTATATATAATTAACGACTTTCGAAATTAAAAAAAAAATATTATAATTATTATAGAAAAAAAAAACATATTTATTTTATATAATAAAATTTCGCATTTTATCGTCAATTTATATATATAAAAGACGTAAATATTTTACTGTCGTTAAATATTTGAATGTAGATCGAGCATGTTCGAGATGTGATCATGTAATAAAAAAAAATGCAAGATAACGTAAAAAGCTATGAATTCATAGGGAAATAACAGAAATATAATCACATATCGGAACTTTTGATGTCTAAAGATGAAATTTCAAAAATGTAAGATATATGAAACAACATTAAAAATGAAATTATATATATATAATATAAATATATATATATAATATAATTGAAATTAAACAATTTGATATATTAGTACTATATAATATATAGTTGTGTGTGTCCTGTACTATGAAATTCCAGAATCCTGTTAAACGATCTAGCAATTCTAATGGGAAATTCTATTGATTTAGATACCAATGTCGGTTCTGTGGTTAAATTTAGCTTACCTAATAATGACCTGAACGAGCCGCTAATATTCAAATCTTGCATACAATTCAACTGATATACTCAATATATATATATATATATATATATATATATATATATATATATATATATATAATATGTGTGATAAATGAATAAAATTTTAACCGGTTATATTACCATATATATAGTACATTTTGATACAGTCATTATATCTGATATAAATCAAGATTGCCTTTTGGGCCATACAAACTTAATATACGTTCTCGAATACGACGTTTTCGACCCAGATTACGTCTGTGTGCGAATATAAACTGAAATATGCATATTTAAATATTCGTATGTGTGTGTGTGTGTGTGTGTGTGTACTTGAATTGTTAACATACGATGTTTTAAAAATATGTATATATGCAAATAGACAATATTTATAATGTGAACGGATAATTCGCGAATTTATTATAATGTAAAATAGTAAAAGGTTTTGTAACCCTATTTCAAAAAAAAAAAAAAAAAATTGTTAAAAGATCGACCGCGCGACCCGATATTATTATTCATAAATGACCTCAATAATTTGGGTCGAATCGCTAAAGAAAGATTCTTTTGATACTTCGGCGGTATCTAAAGAGCACAATAATAAGCAAAACAAAACTATTAAAATACAATCCATTCAAAATGGTGATTGCCGCAATTAGCATTTTCCGAATGCAGCGATGTTCCAATTACTTAAATTAAAAAAAAAATATTGATAATAATTTATTATATAACCTAATGATTAATTCACAGACACGTTACGATTCGCAATATCGCATATAGGATTTGATTAATTAGGGAAAAATAGATATATATATATATATATATATATATATATATATATATATATATATATATATATATATATATATATATTGTACGTGTACGTAATCGATAAAAAGTACATATAGATTTTATTTCGTTAGTACGAACATTTCTTTCGTATTTTCTCTGTCAATATTTCATAACTTTGCTGAAAATATTTTACGACACATTTGGGATCACTCTTCAAAGATTGGAAAACAGTGGCGTATAACGACAAATTTATAACCAATAATGCAGAAAAATAATATTCATTCAAAAATAATGATATATAATTATTTATAAATAATTTTTGATAGACAAAGAAAAAAAATGTAAATATATATATATATATTTTTTTTTTTGAACACACTGTATATAAGATAAATATTGACTCACACTACTTTTATGTTGATACTTTGTGCCAAAGTCATAATTTTTAATGCAAATTTTTGACGATATATTACCTGCAATAGTCGGAATAAAAGTTTAAATGTTTATATCGTTGTAAAAATTGTTTTATCGCTTTACATAAATTGCAAATAGTAAACGACAATATCCAACGATCTTTATTTTCATCAATTACAATTAAAAATTATCAGATCTAATTATATCGTTTCTACTGTAGAATAAAAATATTATTATTTTTAATGTAAACGAATTTAAAAGCAAATCCATAAAAGTGTTTCAATATTATATTATATTAAATATTCAAAGGAATCAATTAGGCTATTGAAACAATACAGATGTCTACCATTTTAAGAATGATGTAATTTTTTATTAAAAAAAAAAACGTACCCCTATCGAAATAATAATATTCGTATAAGCATGAAATACGACCCCAGAGAATAGAATAAAGGTAATTAAGTTTGAAACCTGAAATTTTTCGGCGAAATTTCCGTATTGTTGCCATTCAAATTTATATCTTTCCCCCCCAAGTTTTCGTTTTTTTCTTTTTCTTTTTTTTTTTTGAAACCTCAGCAGTGCCGTTCTATTTTCATAGTGTTTTCTATTTCGCCGGTTTTCCACAATGTCTTTTATATGATAATGTTTCATTCGAAATACATTTTCTTTGGGTGAAAAAAAAAAGCGTCCTTTTATTATCATATCGTTACATACTTATCAATAACGGTAATTGCCGTAATATTATAGTCATTATAATGCAATATATATATAATTAATATTTATATTATTTAGTATCATTATTAATAAATATAATGTGTCGCTTTTATTATTATTTTATTTTTTCAATATTTTTCTATATATTTATAAGTATCACATAATCAGATATAAGATTGCGATAAGTCAATTAATTAAGACGATATCGTAAAAATTAACAAACGTTTCCTTAAGGATATGTCCAAAATAAGCTCATTATATGGACATATATATATATATATATATATATATATATATATATATATATCCGATTAAAGTAGTAGGAAAAAATATTATGAAATACAGGATCTTCCAAAGAAAGATGGCAAAAAACTAGAAATGGATCCTTACAAAACAGGGGCGTCAAACTTACCTTTTTCGTAGTCTCCTGATCTGGATTTTATTTATATATTTGCTTGTTCTACGCTCAATTTTTAGATATATAATACAATTTATATAAATTCGTAAATTATATTAAATGACTAAATAATGAATATATATATATATATATATATATATATATATATATTATTTTTATAATACACATATAATGTATATTATAATATGTGATCGTTTATATTTTTGGATTTTCTAAATTTTTATTATTTTCATGCCGTTTTTGTATATAAATTTCTTTAATTAATTCCTTTATGATGAATTAAATTAAAAGCTGGAACAGATGGTAGCATTATTTCGACGATGAAAATGCTTTCTTTTTTTAGAAATATAAGAATACAAATTACTAATATGAGAAAATTTCGTTTGAAATAAATGATACTATTTTTAATTTTAAAATTAATAATATAAAACATTTTTTATTAAAAAGATGACTAATTTTTACTAAAATCCCCGAACGTAACATTTTTCACAATTTTAAATATAAATCAATTGAGAATATTGAAAAATCAACTATTAATAGGTCAACAATACAATTTAATGAAAATAATAAACATATTAAAAATATATATATATACAAAATCGACATTTGTAAACGCAATATATTTGTTACAATGTAATTTAGTATTTATAAAAAGTGAAAAAAAAACGATATTACAACCCTTATAGATTTACACAGTTAACGCTATTTTTATTTTCAAGATCCAGCCTTCAACTTTACGTCTAACCTTTAGATATTTATTACTGAAGAACTCTATATATTATTTTTTTGGCCTATAATATAACATTTCTAGTCAAAAGTTACAATCTTAATTGTAATCCAAAATTCGTTTTTGATTAAACAAATATAAAACTCTCCATAAAAACGTTTAGAGCAATTTTAAAAAGCTTTAAATATTATTAAAAGTTGAAAATAATAAAGAAAAATCATAATCAATCAAAAAGTCAAGCAAAGTAATAAGTGTTGTTTTTTTTTGTTAAATTTTTCAAAAGATTTTAAAACAATTAAGTTCGAAAACTTTTCTAAAATAAACCGTCGCAGATATTTTATATATGAATCGATTTTTTTAAGTAAAAAAAAATCAAAAATATATTTAAATCATGTTAATATAAATATTAACACAATCGACATCGGAGCAATCGTATATAGCAATTAATTACTAATCAATCATCTTTGAAAAGTAAAAGCTCGTATATTTTCTACCCCTGTTTCTTAATATTCGGTTCAATATATTTATATATTGAACAAAAATAAACGGATTAAACCTTTTTTCGTTTTCTACCCCCGACCTCCATTTTTTTTTTGTTTTTGTTTTCGACAATTTACAAATCGATAAAAGAAATACGGAAAAGTGTAATTCCGTTGACGAAAGCTCACGAAACTTTTTTCAAGGTGGATATATAAATATTAAAAAAAGAAGTACGTAAAGCGCCGCTTATTAAAATACGCTTTAAACTCCTCGAATGAGCTCCCGTGTTTGAAAGTTAGAAAGTTCGAGCAAAATAAAAGCTCATCCCTGAAATATAAAACGAGCGGAAAAATAGCTTTTTTTTCCTTCTTTACAACATAATTTTATTATTTTCGCATTTTTTACGTAATATTTTATAATATTATAATTGTGTTAACTTTTTTAATTAAAATATATTAAAATCGAATGCAAGTGCAAATATTATTCATTATAATTTTATATGTGCATACATTAGAAAAAAACGTTATAAATATTAAATATTAAAAAAGTACATAAAAATGGTCCTAAATATCGATAAAATTTTTAATATTTTTTGTTCATGAATTGTTGAAA
>JANIJI010000011.1:2752500-2837500 GCA_024500535.1 Leptonema lineaticorne | reverse complement strand
AAATACAATGCGATATAAGAATATATATGACAGTATTAATTTGTCACAAAATAATATTAATACTTTTAAAAATGTATAAAATCAAATTAAAAAAGCATTTAGGATATTATATTTTAAAATATATACAACGTTTTCTAGAAATACATGTAATGTATTTATAATAGTTTAGCGAAAAACAAGCTCGTTATTTTTTTTCAATTCATTTAATATCATTAAAAAATCAATAAATTTTCCGAAAAAAAAACAACACACTGTATACAATAATTTAATATAAAGGTGTTATGATAAATTATATTTTTAATTATAAAATGCAATTAAAAATATGAATTAAAAATTAAAATTAAATTAATTAAAAATTTTACACACTGTCGATTTTTTTAAAACGTATGTTTTTATATACTTTTTGGTCGTCGGTTAAAAGCTTATTCTAAACTTTTAATTAATATTATTAATGATAACTTCATATAATTTTCTTTGTATATTTTTTTTACTTTTTACCATTTTTCCATATTATATTATGTAAATACATTAACTATTTTATTGCGTGAAAAAAATTTTTTTCCCCGAATTAAATAACTGCATAAATCCAGGGATTTACTGTATCATAAATTTTTAATTATAACCGAAATAAATTTTCAGAAAATATTTTTTTTTTTTTTGCTTAAATCACACTTTTTAACGGTTTACGAAATATATTTAGATGAAATAATAAAATAATAGGCAACAAGGAATAAACATATATTTTTGAATATATTTTAGATTTCGTTAAAAGAAACAATAATATAAAGACATGTCTCGTAATATATATTATAAAGATTATAATAATCGTTAAATACTTTTAGCACTTGGTTAATTTTCAAATCAAACAATTAATCTATTAATTACATATACATTTCGGACAATAACGACATTCGAATTTTAACGGTAAATATTTATATATATATATATATATATATATATATATATATATATATATATATATATATATATATATATATAATATTTTAATTGATATCAATTTATAAAACACTCACCGTTTTATCAGCAAAAGGTTCCTCGAATATTGTATTATGGTAAACCATACTGTGAGGTCTGACCTTCGTTTTGTCGCCTTTACGATTGTCTTCGGATTCCTCGTTTTTGAGCGTCTTTCGCCTGAAGACCACAATAAAAGCAGATCAAAATTGTATGGCAAGAAAAAAAAGAGTGAAAAGAAAATTTATACACACACAGACACACACACACACATATATATATATATATATATATATATATATATAAAATTTTAAGGGTGTAGAGAAATAGAATGGGTGAAAACTCGGATAAAACTATGTGTGTGCGCACGTGCGTGTGACCGAAAAAAAAAGAGAAAAAAAATAGATTTTATTTGCCCTAATAAAGTCGGTCCAAAATTTATCTATTTTCCAGAAGGACAAAGCGAAAAGTGTTGCGAAGCGTGGACCGTTTATTCAAAAATAAAAAGGAATACGTGCGAGAAAAACGGACGTTCCGTTTTCTTCCCGGTCTAAAAAAGCCTTATCGCCGGATTTAAATCCCATTTGAATATAAATACATTTATTTTTTTTTCATTTTTCGTTTCGTTTTTTTTTTTCATTTTCTATCTCGCGATTCTAACTTGTGTCCTCCCCCCCCCAAAAAAAAGCGTTTGAATATCGGTCAAAATTTTTACAGTTATCGAGTTTTCAACGTGTTGATATTTTAGCTACGATTAAATTTTTTTTTTTTTTACAAATATTTAACCCTTTGCAGTCGAGACGTTTCATAGCGTTATTAGCGAATTTTTTATTTGAAACAACATAAAATTATTGCACAAAAATAAAGTATGTGTTTTTTTTATATTAAAGCATACATATTTTATCATTTTATATACAAATATATAAAAAAATTGTAAAAATAAAAAAAATAAACAGTTTTTGACACCATTTCATAAATTTTATTTAAAAAAAGTATATTGATGTATACTATTTTTTTTTTTACTATATTTAAATACTATAAAGTTTGAACTAAAAAACAAGGTTTCAAAGTTTGAATTGCGAAAATGTAGTTCGGTTTGTGGTTACGAGAGATTGCAAACGAATTTAAGATAAGTAAATCTTCTCTCTATTTAAAAGATTGTCATTTTATATTATATAATATCGTGTAAAAATAGTACGAGAAGATCTTTACAAAGAATTTAATTAAATTATCTCTCAAACGGTATCTTTCGAGTGCAAAGGATTAAATAAAATATGTAAAAAATGTAATCAGATCAATCTTAATGAAACGAGCGTCGATAAGGGTTGAAAAGTGATAATATTTCCACATTATTTATTGTTCAGAATGATACGCTTTCGAATACAAAAATAAATAAATATATTAAAGTAATTGCCGAACGATTAACGTATGAAATTATTACGTAAGCCATAATATTATACGTAATACCGTTTTGTATTAAAAAAAAAAAATATGTTTATATTCTTTGATATAGCAATCAAACTAATGAAAATCATAAATCATAATTAATTAAATTGTGAAATCATAACAGATATGAAAATCGAACCATAAACTTGCCGCGGGAATTATTAATTTGCTAATTAGAACATAATATATTTTATGTATAAATCAACAAAATCTGTTTATAAAAGAACTCGCACACGCAATAATATATTTTAATGATTATTTTATATTTAATATAAACCGATTATTGATAATATATATATATATATATATATATATATATATATATATATTATACTAAATTTAATTAAATCCATTGTCCAATATATATATGAAAATAATAATTTAACTAAAGTATTGAAAACTCACACAATAAATTTCGCTATAATAATTAATATATTAATGAATTTTGATTAAATTACAATAAAGGACTGAACAATGGGTTAAATTTGAGTATATAATTTACATTTTTGAACCACTATATATATATATATATATATATATATATATCACATATTCGCATATAGCTTTTATTTACATATTATTACAACAAATATATTATTATACCTTCGAAGAAATGAAGATTGTTTAATTACTTGTCCGCTACTTTTAGTACATCCTTCCGAAGGATTTTCTGAAAATATAATAAATATGAATCAATTTAAATATTCTCCAATCGATACTTTAATGTATATATATATATATATATATATATATATATATATATATATATATATATATATATACATATAATATAATTTAAAAATAGAAATATCAAATAAAGACGATTTGAATAAACTGTTTTGTAATGATGAATTCATCTAAATTAATCGTTTTAAATTTTAATGCGATACCGTTATAAAATAGTATATATATATATATATATATATATATATATATATATTAATTTAAATTTATGTATCTGTATGAGTATAACAAACAATTATTTTAATAGCAAAATTCCCCTATGGGCACAATAAAGGATAAGTGATTTTCCACCCATTCAATCAATTTATATGTCAATGAGTGGAAATATTTCAAATATAATATATTGCAGTAAAAGGAAATCAGTAAAATGCTTTATATATATATATATATATATATATATATATATATATATATATATAGAAAAAAATGTATGATCAATAAGTTATAATAAAAAAGAAGAAGACAAAATAAGGGAAATAATTTATATAACATTTTAATATTATAAAAGTAAATAATTATTATTCGCCAGAACAAAGTTATAATTCTTACAACGACCAAACATACAAAATAAAATAATTAATATCGTTCAAATTCAATTATCGCCTATAAATTCTAAACCTGTAGTTTTTCTAATATATATATATATATATATATATATATATATATATATATATATATATATATATATATATATATATATCAAAAAATACATTTTTGTGTTGTCGATTATTGTAAAATATATTGCAAAATACAAAAGAAACTATCCGATAATAAAATTTAAAATTATCGAATTAAGATATATGTAAATAAATCTTTAGATTATTTCGTTTTGTATAAACATTAAAATTTTCATATTAATTCGTACATTTTATGAATAACGCACGTGTAATATTAATTTTCATTCATTAAATGAAATTAATATTATATTTCAAATAGGATTTATAGGAAATTTTTCGTACTATATACCTGTTTTGAGTAGATAAAATATTACGCATATATTATTCGTTAATATACATATTAATAATTGGAAAATCGAACGTGAAACAATAGGAGGCTTATATATTATTATATTTAGCAAAATGTGCGACATAATCGTGTAAATTGACGTCATTCATATATTATATGCATTGCATTAGTGAATGCATATAAATTAAGTGATTGTGTAATTTTATAAAATATATAGAAATATTGAAAACATGCGACATGTGAACTATATAATATTATATATAAATTTTTAATATGATAAATTGTCATATTAATATTGGAAATTTATTTTATATATTATAATATAGTTGAATCAATTCGTTATAATAAAAAAAAAATCTAAAAAAGTTCAAATAGCATATATTGTGAATTGAACACGTTTACAAAGAATAATACAATCGATTTACCACAGGTGTCATGTTTTTTTTCTATCAATATCGATGAAAATCACGTTATTTTACATTAATAATAAAAAAAAACTATTTTTCTACTCTCGTAAAAAAATCAAATTTTCATATATTACTATTTTCATTATTATATATATATATATACGATTTAAAAATAAAATTATTATTTTTAATGCGAAATCTTGTCGTGATAATGTAAACAATTCAAGAAAATGATTAGACGATTATGAAAGTATGCGTCATTTTATATCAGAATAAAATTTTAAATATTTTCTATTTTATTCATATATACGATATAAAATCCGTACAAAATTATATTTTTAAACGTTGTATAGCCTCCAGATATGAAATAATTCATTTTTAACATGTTCAATCATACACCTATCTACTATTATATATTGTTGTCTGCGAATTATTTTCCTTTCATTTTACGGTACAATTTTGCAATTTAAAATTTTCATATTATAAATTAAAAATATATATTATACGATATAATGATAAGAAAGGTTAGAATTTCGATTCATTTTGAATCTGAATGTTCGAGATTTAAATCGATAAAAAAAAAAAAAATATATATATATATAGGCAATTTTATACCTGCATTTAAATCGGTTTTGCTGCTATTAATTGATGAAATTGATCCATATCTCTGAAATATTTATAAAATAAATGTTAAAATTAGATAAATGATTATAAACAATAATAAATAACGACTTTATATATATATATATATATATATATATATCTTTTCAAATGACTATATATGATACGCATAAGATTTTTCATCCTTCAATATGAAGAAATAATATATATATATATATATATATATATATATATATATATATATATATATATATATATATATATATATATATATATATATATATATGAACGTTCAAAATAGAAAAGTTGTAATGCTATTTTTACGTTAATTAAATAAATTTCTAAACAAAAGACAGACAAATTTTAAATTTACACATTTTGATCAAATTCAATTTAAAGTTGAGAAACTCATATAAATGTTGTGTCGTTTATTTGTTATAAACTATATATTTTCACGGACAAAGGGAAAAACTTTTCACTTAATTAAATACAATGTAAAGAGTGTTACATAAAAAGAAAAAGGAGGTAAGAATAAACAACATCTTTGTTGTTATGATATTCCATTTAAATATATATAATCGAGTTCGGTTAGTATGACATCGGTGGTGATTTAATGTTGTATCGTATTAACCAGAGTGTCACACTAACTAAACTCAATTGAATTATAATACATATATATATATATATATATATATATATATATATATATATATATATATATATATATATATATATATATATATAATCATACCTTGGTATTCGGTAAAAAGAAACTTGTGGATCTGGTTAACGGTGGAGGTTCATAATAAGCATTTTCATCGTCTAAATTTTGCAAAGAACCAGACACTGATTTGCTAATTGAATTTTTGACTAAACCGGAAGCCGATCTCATCAGACTCATGAATTTCTTGGATAGGCTTCCGCTTCTCTTGGACGAATCCAGTCCGTCTTCGTCGATTCTCGGCAGTTCTTTTTCAGAAAAATAAATGTTCTTTTTCAATTTGGTGCCGAAACTGTGACCGATCGATTCGTTTTCGACGTCGTTGATATTTTGCACGGAATGATATTTGGATCTCAATTTTTGTTTTCTATCTTCCATGACACTAATCGATTTTTTCAATGTGGCATTTTTGATTTGTGAATTATCCTTGACGGTATCTTTTGCATTCGTGGCGGAATTTGTATCCATATATGAAACGAAAGAGGAATTTTTCGATTTTTTTTCCGAATTTTCTTTCGATTGCGCATCTTTTTCGGCGTCTTTTTTTTTCGTCTTTTTTTCCACATTTTTCTTGGGTTCACTCTTCGATTTTTTCCTCGATAACTTAGGTGTGTTCATGTTCGACTGCGCTGTGACTTACACCATTATTATCAGTCGATTGATAGATATAATTGTAAAAATTTTGTGCTAGATAATCTTAGAAAAAAAAAATTATCACTCCGATAACTACTACCAGGCAAGGTGGAATATAAAAGGCATTATTAACAAATTAATTTCTTATCTTTGTATAAAATAATATTTATTTTTCGTGTTAAAAAAAATTCAACAATCGTAAAAAAAATAATTGTTTGTAGTGAGAAATATATATAATTAAAAAAAATGATTTAATATTTGTAGTGACACCTAATTTAAAATTTTATCGATTTAAATATTTCTTTTCATCGAATTTTTTAAAATAAATCACAAATAAAATGTATCTCCGATATAAAAATATAGAAATTTCTAATTATAGAAAAAAATATTAATAATATAAATGAAAGAGATTTTCCGGTAATAATATAAATTCTCATATAATCTTTGTTTTTGATGAAAGTTTTTCCTTTTCTTTATTTAAAGTTTCGTGGATTTATTTTTTTATAAAAAAAAATTCATAATTCCCTTAAGGGTTGCAACCTATTGGTAAAAAAAACACCCTCATATAAAACACATCACTAAAAACCGCTGAACTAAAAATTACAAAACTTTTTTATATATCTATTTCTATATATTTTTTGTTCAATAATTGCTATTATCCTTTAGTAATTTAAACGATCAAATAATATCATTGAACGGTAGATGGCATTAAATTGTTGTTAACTATTTTTATTATTTCCAATATATTCATGGCATAAAACTGATATTTAATAGAAATTTTTAATGTATATTATAGAATGATATATATATATATATATATATATATATATATATATATATATATATATATATATTAATGAAAAAGAGTGAGCAATTTTTTTTCATATCACTGAATCTTTTTTCCCATAAAAATCGACAACATTCGACTGTGTAAAGAAATTCAATTTCGACAACGACGTTTAATAACAAATCGCTGACTCGAAAAGTTAAAAAAAAATGCACGAAATAAGGTGTTAATTTGTGATTTCAAAGATTTACAATTAATATCATATATGTAAATATATTTGAAGAGAATACTTATATTATGTATAATGTTCAATAAAACATTTGTGAAAAGCGATTTTTTACATGGAAACATGTGCGAAACATATCGATTAATTTGAATCAGTATTCAAATAAAGGACGAACAAATCACACATACACACACACACACACAATGTCGATATTTATTTACATTATTGATCACGAGAGTTTGAATCATGTCTTCGTTGTAAAATCAAAATAGATATATTTAAAAACAATATTTTCTACATAAAATCCGTTGAACATCGATATGAATAATGCTACAGCGCGAATCAAAACACAAAAATAAATATATAAAAATATAAAAAAAATCACGCTTTCGCTGTAAAGGCGACACGTTGTTTCCTTTTCTCGTTTAGGAATTGTGACGTTATTCGCGTCGAAGTGCGACAGCGTGAACTCTCGCACGGTTTTTCTCGGTATTATTTATTCGCTTTTATAAAAATATTATTGTGTTTTTCTAAACGCATTAGCGTTCTTTATAGAAAATGACACTAAGAATGTAAAAAAAAATTAATAAATAAATAAATAAACAAAAAATAAAAAGATATCGAAAGAAAAAAAAAGACATAAACAAATATGAGCGTGAAACGAATGCGTCACAATCATGACAGAACGATATCGAACTTGCTAATTGTTTTATGAATAGGAAATTTCTGTTTGTTGTGCGAATGGTGCGATTCGAAATCGCAGATAAACTCTAAAAATTTTCCTGTATACAAATACTTATTATATAGCGTATATTTTATAATGATTGTAATAAACTGGTACGTACAGGTACTATTGTGTCGTGTGTCATAGATAATTATCAATTTTCTTTAATGATAATAATTGAAAATGCACAATTTTTACGATATAAAAAGTGAAAATTCATGTAAATATTATATATATATATATATATATATATATATATATATATATATATATATATATATACATACTAAAAATTTTAGATCTTATATAGAATATTGATTGATTTATATGTCAATCAACGTTAACTCTATCAAATTTTCAATTTTATATTATATATATATATATATATATATATATATATATATATATATATATGTTTGTTTTCAATTACAAAAAATAAAATTTTAACAACATATTATAATTTTTTATTTATAAATAAACGTAACATTTTGAAATCGGATTACGTATTTCTATATTTTTGCATCATATGTCCGAAACATTCGGGATAAATATAATATGAAATATGAAAATATAAAATGCACATTTTCGATGTAAATATACGGTATATTGATGAAAATTATTTCATATTTCGAATGTATCTATTTTGTAAATCGAACGCGATAATTACATTTTACATTGTGGCTTTTTTAAAATGCATTTTGTTGCATAATAAATTATTCATATTTGATTAAACTATATATATATATATATTGTACAAATAAATCTATATAATACGAATTATGTATAAAATGAAATTATTTTTATGTTTAATATTAACGAAGAAGAACATAACATAAAACGGAAGAGTCTCATTAATTAAAATAATTAGAAGGCAAGAAATTCACAACCCTTATATAAAAGGTGGAAAATCCTAGACAAAATGTGAAAGTGTGCTTTTTAACATCGTAACAGAATCTAGAACAATATTTAATAAAATTATCTATATTTCCCGGCAATGACGTGAAAAGAATTTTAATTTCCGCAATCTATTCAAGTTATAAAAAGAAAATATATAACACAATAATGCAAATATTGATGATGACAACGTTGAAACGAAGTATATTTCAAACAATGAGTATATCTGATTTCATAAATATATTATCTAATATAAGCTGTGTTTATATTTATGTTGTAAAAATACGTCATTTATTTTTTTTATATAATATATATAAAAGCGAATGCAACGTTTAAAATGAACACGCTTCAAATTCATGTTGAATTCTATGAGTAAATTTACATGAATATTGCGTTACATTCGACACAACATACATTCAAATCGAATAGGGGTGAAGGGATGAAAGAGGGATGAAGGTGGAAAATTATAGCATCCGACCTTCTGCATCCAATCTTCCGGTCATAATAAATTTTCCGGTAAAAGAAAATTCGTAAATTATTCATTATACGTGACATTATTCAAAAATCAACGCATTATATATTAAAACATTAATAATTTTGTAAATATATTGATTTTTTTTCTATTTTCTAAATAAAATTTTTTTTTAATGAACTATCAAATAATTTATTCAGATTAAACGTAGAAACAAAGTGAAAAATGTTTGATCGGTTGATAAATAGCATGATTCGTGTTAGAGTCGTGTTTTTTTTTTTGCTGTTTTTCATTTTATTTTATTATTTTTTCTTTATTTTGCGGATGATTTAGCGACTTGTTCATGGAAATTTTTCGAACTGACGTCGCAAAAACGAAGCCGGTCGTTTATTAACCGTGTAAAAAAAAAACGGAAACGCCGATGTGAAAGAGGAAAAATATTTATTTTATTTTAATGTCGATGTAAATATATTAATTAAACGAAACGATGAAAAATATTTTTCCGATTTATAATTGATAAAAATATAGAAAAAAAGGCATCGACTCTTATAATTTAATATTTGTAGAGAAAAAAATCATTTTTTTTTGTATTTTTTTTTTCATTATTATCATCGGATTTAATTTATTTATAATATTGATCGTATGAAAAATTCTGATTGAGTATTTTTTTTTTAAAGAAATTTTCATATTTATATGTATGTTTGATCGATTTTAATCTTGATATGTTTCATTGAATGTTCTCTTCAAACTTGAAAATTCGAATCGATATCATTTTCTTTCATCTTAACATTTCCTTTTTAATTTGTTTTCAATAATTTTAAGAATAATCTGAATCAAAATCTTCATTCACTAACTGAATTTATCGATTTCAGAATTTTTAATATTTATATACATATATATATATATATATATATATATATATATATACAAATTTTTAAATATATATTTTTTTTAAATTTAAAAGTATGAGTCATAATACAAAAATGTGATTTTTTTCAAAATTGCTCAAAAGTTAAATTTAATATTCAATATAACGAATTTAAAGAGTTATATATGAAATGAGTAGTAAAATAAGAGATATATGAAATGATTTTCGAACAATATTTTTATATTAATCAAAATTTAATATGTCGAACCGTTTTCAATATAAAATATTTATTTTTAGTTTTAATTTATATTCATTTAATTTTATTAAAATTAAGTGTTTTTTTTTTGTTGTTGTCAAAAACAACGACAACAAAATGTAAATAGAAAATTCTCGACCGGTGTACATCTCTGTTTTAACCCTTTATGCAGACACCAAAGTAAACTAATGTCGCAATATACCCCATATAAATATTTTGCTTTTAATTTCCGTTTTCAATCTCAAAGCAATTAGTCTAATTAAATTTTATATGTTTTAAAAAAGATGTCAGTTAATGCATTTCATTATATTATAATTTAAATTATAAATATTTATCTGATTATGTACTACATAAAGAATGATGCAATAATTTATATTGCATCATTCATTGTATGATGCAATATTTTTCAAATTATTGCATCATATAAATTAATTATATTATGTATACGCGGATAAATATATATATATATATATATATATATATATATATATATATATATATATATAATTAATAAAATTATAATGTCTTTTGTGTGACAGAAAAGTTGTTAATACATTATTTTAATTTACAATTTTTAAATCGATTTTTTTCATATTATATTAATCAAGTATTTTTTTAAAGTATGTAAAATATCAAAAACACTATAGTCAAAATTATTAAGATTATTTCATAATGATTTTTTTTTAGAATTAGTGTTTACCGTTAATTAATCAACATTTGATAATATTCACGAAAATATAGAATTGTTTTTTTTTATCGTTTAAATATATATATATATATATATATATATATATATATATATATATATATATATATATATTCTTTAAAAACGTATTAAAATAAGAAAATCTTATGTGAAATGCCAAAATATTGTGTATAATTAATAAATTTAAAATCTTCATAGTTAATTAATTAAAATAAACATTCATATCAATAAAGATATCGATTCCAATTACTATTGGTTTTTTTATTTATGCAACCAATTTATAGAAGAAATAATTTTTCCTACTATTATTACATGAAAATAGAATATATATACCCGTGATTACTACAATATAACAGTCACGTTTCACTTCCAAACTGTTATAAATAAATAATTTCACAGGAAAAAATCTTATAATGGAAACTCAATAGAGTTTAAAAAAAATTAAAATGAAAGGTATTCTTAAAAAAAAATATATAAATAAATAAACGAATACTACGAAATCTGATGTACACTTAGAGGGTTAAAAAAATGTTCATTGTGCGAACGAATTAAAAAAAAAGTATAAGTAAATAATGCGAGACGTAGTTGAATTAAAGAAAGTACAATTAACGATAATGATATTTAGTTTTAATTTAAAATTGCAGTTCTTTTTCGTCATGAATGGTTATTTTGAGTGTTAAATTTCCATCAAAAAAATCTCTAGATTATCATACTATTTTGAAAATTAAAAGTGTAAATATTAATTAAATATCATCCGTATTTATATATAAATTATATATTTGTTGAATATTTCAAGTCGTGTCAAACTCACGAATAGTCGATTCATTTTCGAAAATATTATACTGTTTTTGAATAAATGAAACACGATTTTAAATCACAATTCTAAAAAAAAAAATACTCACAATTCATTAACAGAATATGTTTTATGCAATGCAGACTTGGTAAGTTTAAATGTCTGGTTTTGAAGTGTGAAATTTCAATAGAGGGTTAAAAAAAACGGATACGCTGAAACACAATATATTTTACTCGATTTCAGTTTATAACATGAATTTCATTCGTACAATGAAAACAAAAATAAACACAGCGAAAAGCTATAGAACATTATATATAGAGAGATATAGAAAAATACAAAAAATATTAAACAACGTGACATAAAATGTTGTATCAAATAATAGAGTGAAATATTAATTGAATATTTTGTATTTGTAATTGATTTAAAAATGAAAAATAATCTTGATGAACTTCAAATTTACAGATAATATAATTTTCAATGGTAAATGTAAAAAAAAAAATAACTACGAATCTTTTATATATGTATAATGTATATTTATCAAAACCGAAAATATTTTAGTACTTCGTCGCGAGGGCATATTATTTATGCGGTTTCACGTTAATTTTCTATGTAATCAGGAAATAAAAATCATAAATACAATACTAAAAACTAAAAAGCATTGATTTCGTCATCGTCACCGAAAACATTCTTAATTAAACGATAATAAAAACAATAAAAAACTAATGAAATTTTCACCGACATATTTATTGTGCGTTCCTCTTGTCCTTTTTATTTTATTTATTTATTTTTTTAATGATAATAATAACACTCACATACAGGGGTAACCGATATACGTGCACAACGGGTTTACTGGACATGTTAATGTTGATTTTTACATTGTTGAAAAACCGTACAATTAGCGCAATGGCGCAAACGTCACATGGTCAACATTTGTTAATATAAAGTGAGAATTTCTTATTGTCGACATCAGTTCGGCGGCGATATTGATCAAATTTACAACATGAAGATCATCGTGAGTATATAATATATAAATATATATATAATTTTAATATGCATTTTTATATAGCGCCACCATTAGCGTTTTCTTTATATGACATGTGCAATTTTTTTTTTGTATAAAAATTTATCTCAATTTTTCTTTTAAATTCAATGTATTTTTCATATAAGAATTTTAAATTAAAAATAAAAATATATATATAATCATATTTCATAATTAATGCGTTAAAACAGGGCTGCGTAAAAATAGATAATACAAATTATGTAAATAAATAATGAAAAAAAAATGATATTATTCGATGAAACTTTGTAATATGCATACATATTTTATACATTGAAATCCGATATATATTCATCAACATTTTATGCATTGTAAGTATGAATAATAATATAAATAAAATGAGGATATTCTACTATCATACGTAAATTTTACATATATTAAAAATATTATTATTATTTATTATTAATTAAAAAAAATAAATAATAATAATAAATGTTGCTTTAACGTTTCGTTTTATGATCGACATTTGGTATTATATTTTCAAGAGCTCGCTTTTCATTTCAGTCCTTAGACCAATTTCAACTGATCAATATATATATATATATATATATATATATATATATATATATATATATATATATATATATAGGTCACAAAAAAAAAGAAAATATCAAAATTAAACGCGAGGCCATAAAAAGTACGATCGTTCGTAGAGAGCGCAACGTGGCGACTTTATTTCTTATAGACGACGCATGGAAGTATTAAAAAAAAAATAGGTTGGCCATCGCTGCTTTAACGAAACGACCATAACGCAAAACTAATTCAGCGATTTGAGAACGGAAATACGGAAAAAAACACACACACACACGCGCGCGCACGCATATTGTAAAATTGGGTCATTAATCGAATCCTTATATCAGATTTAGTTTATTTTTATTATTAATTTGAAACATCTAAATCTATTTCTAAACAATCGATTAATTTAAATTTGTATAATTCACAATTTAATATTTAAAATGTATTGAAATCGCTCGATAAAAATATGCGATGCTTTTTTCTAAAAATATATTAAAATGTAATTGTATGAAATAAAACTGAATAAGTGCTGCGCCATTTTTTTTTTCATCCATTTTCCATAGCACACGCTGCATCAGAAAAATTGGCAAACATTCGCTAATAGGATCGTGCTTTTTCAATTAATATCATTCATTAGCACATTATATATATGATTACGTGTTATTACAATGCAATGAATCGCGTAATATTCCTGTTTTAAAATAAAAATAGTATTCCTATTTCTATGATTTCGCTTCTGAAATGTGCGAAACGAGCGATAAAAAACAACAAACAAGCGCTAAATTATCATTTATATAACATTTTAAATTAATCAAAAATAATTTATGATTTTATTGTATATATATATATATATATATATATATATATATAATCATAATTTAATTTGCTTTATTATTAAAAAAAAAATACTTAAATATATTCTTCTTATAAGGTCACATTGTTATTGATAAACATTGCGAAAATATAATAGCATTGCGTTGCATATGATTGTAATTATTTATTTGTTAAATTTTGCATCATCAGATCTTCGCAGTTCTCGGTAGCATCTTCTTCGCCTCCGTATTAACGTATCCGTTCGATTTCGCCCAAGTTTCAGACGAAGAAGACGATCAGAGTGGGGAAGTTTCCACGATATCACCTTCAAATGACACTAATCAAACTACTCAAAATCTGTAAGTTTTTCGTAAATCTTACATTCGTGTTATTACATTTTATTTATTTTTATTAATAAATATTGAAAAAAAAATACATAGTATTTTTTTAATAATAATATATATTAACAATTTATATACATAGTCTGATCGAAAAGTAGTGAAATTTATACCTTACAACACAATGTAATAACATTAATCAATTAGTGTTAATAGATAAGAAAGAGTAATTATGAAAGTTGGTTACAACAATTAAAAATTGATCAAAATGTAATTTCACATTTTTTAATCAAAATACCAGTTCTAATTATATAAAATTATGCATTTTCATACATCATTCAATTGCAACGTTAACAATAAATGATTCTCATTTATATATTATTTTTGCATAGACATCTGTTTAAAATAGCTGAAAATATTTCTAAATTATTTATTATTTTTCAGATACGTTATAAGGGCTGTCGTATATGAAATTGGAATTTTAACAAATGTAGATGAAAACGATACAACTGAATTGAATGAAACTCTGACGTAAGAATAATATATTATTATTTTTATAAAATTTTTACATCCATATAGATGAGGCGTGTTAAAAAAGTGGTCCGTTAATATATAGATTGGGGTCTGCTAAGACGTTTTAATTATTCTTTTTTTTTTTGATAAAACATATTAATTTATTGTTTAATAGTAATTTCCGTATTTTATTTAAGGCTACTGATTTTTTTTTTTTTGAGAGCTATTAGCAAATCTGATCGCTTTATATTATAGCATAGTACTGTATAAATGAACAATATGATTTTTCAACTATATTTCAATGTAAATAAATTGGTCGTTTTAATTTTGACCTTCAATAATAACGCAATATCATATGAGTTTGACATATCTGTTTTAAATAAATAAATAACGTATGAAATAATAATATTTTTATTTTGATTACAGCAACGAACGGATAGATTTAACATTTTCAATCAGATAAAAATGGATCAGTAATAGATCTAGGAAACATCCCACTTCCGATACAAACCAATATCAGTGGACACATAATCACTGGTATAGCTCCTGTTGATATAGGATCCCATTAATACATCAGATATTAATTCTATTAATATAAGCGAAAATCTTCTACCAGGTAATGAATCTGCTCTTTTACGCATGTAAGTGTTAAAATTGTTAAATTAATATTTATTTTTGCAGGTGCACCAATTGGAAATGCGCTACAGCAATTAGTACCTTCTGCATCAATTATCAATTCCACAGACAATTTATTATCGAATATTGACAACAATGTATCGCTTGACACATTCGATAATTTAACGACAAATTAAAGATTGAAAATGTTACATCTGATAATGTTTCAATATCGCCTTTAAGCCATTTGGGTTCAATATTTGAACCGTTACCAATAACATTATCCAATCACAACATTTCAGTATCAAAAATATCTTAGCTTTATGATTTAAATATTTATATATAAATTTTAATGTAGTTTATTACTATGATTGCTTGTTAATTATTTTATAATACATATTATGTTATAGTATACATTATTACCACATCTCATTTCTAAATATTGTTTTATTTTATTTTAATAAATAGCATATAATCAAAATAAAATATTTGCATAAAAATCAAAAATTCACAGCGCGCAAAAATTAATATATCAAATTAACATGTTAATCAAAACGCAGCACACAGCAAAAAACTAACAGGAGATAAATAACTTACGACTTACATAAATGCCTATAATTTGTGAGGCATAAAGTGAAAAACTTTTGGTTATTCTTCTTTAAATTAAAAAATATTAGAAAAAAAGAAAATATATGATTAAACATTATTATACAGTGTTATTAAAAATATCAAACGCAACCAGGTATACATATATTTAAAACTAATACCCAAGATTAAAAAAATATTTATATATATATATATATATATATATATATATATATATATATAAAGTTATTTACATATTTTATAAAAATATATTACAAAATAGTTATATTATACAAATATTTACAACGCGCGTTATAATAGTCCTTAATTATTTTAATCAAATTAAAATTTTTAAAATCGACACTAACATTCGCTAATCACTCTTATCATCGTCATCATCATCATCTTGGAACGATAAAATTGGTTTGGAATTTTGTTTCTTCTTTTTACTTTTACTTTCTGATGAATTATCTACTGTTTTCTTTCTTGGTTTAAAGAGTATACGCTCGTTTAGATCTGCAGGTTTATTTTCCAATTCTGAAAAAAATATTAGTTTGTTTACTTAATTACTTAAAAATAAAAAATAAATCAAGCATGCATATTATATATATATATATATATATATATGTGTGTGTGTGTGTGTGTTGTGTGTGTGTGTGTGTGTGTGTGTGTGTGTGCACGCGCACATGCATTTACCTTCAGTCTTTTTCTTTAACTCTACATCGACTTCTTCTTTAGTTAAGTCACCTGGTTTTAAAACAACAACTTGTGGTTGTTCACTTTCATTATCAGATGAATCATCAAAGTCGTCAGGCGGTAAGGTTTCAAACTACAATAACAAAAATGAAAAGCATAAAGTAAAATCATTATATAAACGTAAAATTATAATTAATGTAGTATTAAAAATAAAGAATTTAAATATATTTTTGTCATACTGAAAAGGCTAATTAAAACTATAAATGAAAAATTACGATTTTTTTTAATTAATACCATTGAAATCTTACAATAAAAAACATACTTAATTGATTGTTTTATATTAATTTTATGAGTATCAGTTATTATAGAGATAATTTCTCAAATAATCAGGCAGTAAACTAATAATACGTATACATATACTATATTTTTTCACATTATTTATTACTAAAAATTCAATAAAAACCATATAATGAGCTCAAAATGCATTTGATATGATACGTTGTGACTTTTTGATAATTTGTATCTTCATTTTGTGATAATTATTTTAAAACAACTTATACTAATAAACGAAATTTATTAAATCTTGAAAAGATTTAATGAAAAAAACTTTAAATAATGTTCAATATAAGAAAATATTATTAAAAGTACATAGTATTTAATTAATAACATACCTTAGTTTGAACTGAAGGGCCTTCCTTATATCCAACTTGGAGTTTAAGTTTTTTGATGAATGATGGTTCATCAGGCTTAATATATGCAACACCACGCTTTGCCATATTAAAAAACAACTAACGATAAATACTTTTATATTTAATTATCTGAAATAAAATATAAGAACAGATATAAATCATATATTTATTATGTAGTTAAAATACATATTTGATTATTTATTTTAAAAAAATATGAATTCTTAAACAGTATTTCACTTTAATAGAAGATTAAAATTCATAATTCAAAAAGCCTAATGTTATAAATCATCATATTATTAGCTAGTTAATTACAACTTTCTAAAAAAATAATGGTGAAAATATAAGTATCACCTATATGAAATAAAGCATTATTTATAAACATCGAATCAAGTATTTTTACCCCAAGTATCATAAGTAATAAATTTTAATTAAAAATAACAAAACCCGAACAAAAATATTAACTAAAATATAAATAAGAAATGACACTTTTTAAACTGTTGTCATATAAATAATGTGATGGGTTTAAATTGACATAAAAATATAAATTTAAAGTTTAAAAAAAGATCAAAAACGATTGAAAAACATTAATATATATGTGAAGAAAGATACTAGTAAGAATAATACATAAAAAAAAATAGTGTGAAAAATCTTAGCTTACCAACGACGAGCGAACGCAACAAAGCCAAGACAGAAAATGAGTCAGGTTAAGCTAACCTGTCTAACCACCATTTTGACAGTCATAGCTACCAACTGTTAAAAGTTATGTATGAATATATTTTTTAATTAAAAAAATATTTCTAAAAATGAAGTTAAATAATATATAAAATACGTATTTTTATTGTAAAAAAAACACATATAAATCTCAATTTTTTGTGATGAATAAAATTAAATTGTTATTAATTAGATGATAAATCATCTAATAAAATTCAAATTTATTTAAAAAATACAAAACTATTTACACTAAAATAGTAATATTATTTATTTACAATTGCAGATAAAAATATATAATTTTTAAAAATTATATAAAATTTAATGGAAATTACTAAATTTTGAAAATTTAAATATTTTATAAAAAAAATAATATAATATTTACTATTGTATATATATATATATATATATATATATATATATATATATATATATATATATATATATATATATATATATATATATGTATATATATTATATACTATTTTTTTAATATAGAATTGTCAGGGTGGTAATACTGGGCTTAATTGGTTGCCTGTCATCAGTGAGTGCGTGTCAGTGGTGTTCGTTGTTTCTTGTTGAATAATAAAATATAGCCGGAAATCATTGTCAATAATTACTGCACTGCCCACGTTTTGATAATAAAGTAGCGACTTCAATCATTTCGCAATATTTTTGATTAATTTTCGAGAAGAGGAATTTGGTAAGACTCACATTTAATTTGCGTACTATGTACATGTGTATTAATATATACCAGGAGTGTACATTGAAGTTTGCCGGTTTTTTCGTTTAAAAAAACAATTTTCAGGGGAATCTCAAAATATTTTTATTCAAAGTATTGACCATTTGATTCTACACATTTCGTCCATCTTTTAGGCAAATTATGGATACCATTCCAAAAAAAATTTTTCTCTTTCGAGGAAAACCATTCGACGAGCCATTTTTCAACTTCTTCAAAATTGATGAAGTGCTGCTCTGCAAGTGAGTGCCCCATCGATGCGAAAAGGTGGAAGTCGGACGGGGCAAGGTCTGGAGAGTACGGCGGGTGCGATAATATTTCCCAATTAAGTGTTTTTAATGTGTCCTTCACGGATCTAGCGGTATGAGACGGCGCGTTGTCATGTTGCAAAATAACTTTGCCATGTCTTCGGGCCCATTCCGGTCGTTTTCCGATCAACGGATGATTTAAATTGATCATTTGTTGTCGGTAGCGATCCGTATTTACCGTTTCACCAGGTTTTAATAGTTCGTGGTACACCACACCATCCTGGTCCCACCAAACACAGAGCATTGTCTTACGGCTAAAGCGATTGGGCTTTGCAATGGATGGGGCGGCGTCACCAGGTGAAAGCCATGATCTTTTTCGCTTCGGGTTCTCAAAATAAATCCATTTCTCGTCACCCGTGACAATCCGATGCAAAAAAGACTTCCTTTCGAACCGTTGAAGCAGCATTTCACAAATGGTTTTTCGATGTTCCATTTGCCTGTCTTTCAATGCGTGTGGCACCCATTTTCCATACTTCTGGATTTTATCACTGGAGCATGTTCACCATAAGTTTCTACTTTGATGAAATAATAAAAGCAACGAATGCCGCAAATGCTCTTTATTTGGAACAAAACTCGACATATTCATTGATATAAACGACTATGACGCTATTATTTTGACAGAATGAGACTTGGGTGTTTTTGGAGGTTAATGTCAATAGAAAACAATCGTGTATATAACAAATCATAAAAATGCCTACATCCTGCTAGCGACACATACTGTAAAAACCGGCGAACTTCAACGTACACTCCTATGTATACACACACACACACACATATATATATATATATATATATATATATATATGTATATATATATATATATATATATGTATATATATATATATATATATGTATATATATATATATATATATGTATATATATATATATATATATGTATATATATATATATATATATATGTATATATATATATATATATGTATATATATATATGTATATATATATATGTATATATATATATATATATATATATGTATATATATATGTATATATATATATATATATATATATATATATATATATATATATATATATATGAATATGCATGTGTTTGTGTTAGAGAGAATATAATAATATACATGTGTTATTATTTACAGAGTATAAATTGATTTATAATGTCATTAAAAACAAATATAAATTGCGAAAAAAATAAAATTTCGGATTACGTTACTTCCAAATTAAATCCGATAAGGAAATCATTGCAAATTCCAGAAGACAAATATGACTGTTTCCTTATTATACCAAAATTAAAAAGTCGAGAAGAAACTAAAGATATGAAAACTAAAATACCACAAAAAGACGCGACGAACGATTTACAAAATGGTAATTTACATTATCCAGTAAATTTTCGAAATGAGCAGGAAAGCCAGGATTATAAAGAGGCATGTATGAAGTATTCTGTGATTCCAAGAAATCGAGATATTCGAAAGTTGGATTTGCCAAAATCTAAAAACGAATTTCCGATTATAAACGCAAAGTATGATCATTTGATGAATGAAAGTAATGAAGTTGAAATTCATTTTAAAAGATCGAGACCAAAATCTAATATCTCAAAACTAAAACCTGATGATGATGTTAAATCTAAGTCTGATATAATATCAGAAGAGGAAAGTGAAGAAGAAAATGTAGAGAAAGTAAAACTTAGGAATTTTCTTGAAATTAATAATGTCTCAGAAAATAACATATTACCATCTTACGTTAAAAATAATTTGTTAAGAATTGATCATGGATTTAGTTCTACTAGAATTAATAATAATTCTGTTTATGATAAAAACTTAAAAGGATTTGTTAGCAAAAACGATGTAACCACTACTGCAAGTAAATCATCTTTGGAAACGACAGAATTATTGATGAAAAATATTGCTTTGAGTAATTATTCTAAATATGTACTTAGTAAACCACATCAACTTCTTGATGAATCTTGTAATACCACAAATACATTACAATTATTTAAGAAAAATTTTAATAAGAAATCTCAAAGAACAAATGAGTCTTTGAGAGTAGGAGATATTTTAACGTTAAAATTACCAGTTTGTAACCCCCCTCCTGATATTCCATTTACTTTATATGATCATTATGATCCCAATGGACCTATAATATTGTTTAAATTTGATAATTAATTTTTGTGTACATTTTATTTTTTGCGACCTGAGTTTTAGCGACAATCATAAAAATCAATTACGCAAACGAAATTGTTTTGTTGTTAAAATATTTTTAAATTTTCAATAAGTCCCAAATGGGATCTATGACAGTTCGCATTAATAAAAGAATTGTAATAAAAAAATATATGGATTATTTTATATATTTAAAAACAACTATCATTTATATTATTTTTCCACATAATCTATGTGTACTTCAAAGTTATATTATATTTTATACTGCAAAAATTAATAAATTCTAATAATAACATACGATATTTTGTTTGATTTGATTTTGTTACTATTATTTGGTTCAATGCTTAAAGAAGTGATATTGAAAACACTCTATTGAATTTATAGTCTGTTTAACATCTCTTGGATACCTATCTTTAAAAAACTGTTATAGCTATTGATAGTGGATGTTAAGTCCACGTTGTCTACACTTTGTTAATTCGAAAAGTGAGATTTGGAAATGTTTCTTTTATGGAATCAATTTTAGTTCCGTTTATACCGCCTAAGAGATATAAGGTAAATAACATATTTTTAGTTATGTTCACATTAAAATAAAATAAACTTATTTTTTTACAGATATTTTTGAGATTTATATATATATATATATATATATATATATATATATATATATATATATGATATATGTCAAAATTTAAGAAAAGTTAATAGAGCAATAATCTTAATAGAATTAACGAGATTGATAATTTTTGTAAAAATAACAGTGCAGAACGTAGCTCTTAACAGTAATGATTCTACCAATATCGAAAACTATTGGTGAAAAAGAGATTTCACAAGCGAAGATAGCTCTAAAAGATGAAAAGGACGGAATCGATGTCGATTTGTGATTAGATATGTACCAAAAAAAATTTTTGGTGCTAGTAAAGAAGGTATTGAAGTTAATATGTGGTATTCAACGAGCTTTAACATATGTAACCATGCGGAAGCATTAGAATTTTTTTTAATAATGTTAAATGCATTTTAAATAATGATATGTTGAATTTTACCAGCCACAATTGAAAATAATATTTTTTAATTTTCAAATACTTAATTATAATACTAAAAAACATTCTTAAACATTTGAAAATTTGTTTTTTTTTCAAATTTATTATTCTTCTACAATTTTTAGTTTATTTACTATAATTATAGTCATCCAAATAAATGTTTGAGAAATAATGGCGCGTTGTGTGTTGGCAGTATGGATGAAAGGATAAAAAATGATCGAGATAAATAGGGAAAATAGTGGGCGTTTCTCAGCGATAGGGTTAGTCATATAAGATGTTAGTGAGATATGAAGGAAAAGAATAGGAAAAAAATGTTTGCTATTAAAATTAGCGTTTATACAAGCCGTTTTGGCCTAACGATACCGATAAACGTCACAATTATAATCGAAAGTTTAAAATTTAAAAAAAATGGAGTTAGTAATTTAATCGTAATATTAAAGAAAGCATCGCATTATTGATTATATAATATATTTTTTTGAAGAACGAATAATCAAACTGGGATTAATAAGAAAAAATTGCTGACGTGTGCATAATCATATCATAAATATTACGTGAGTTATGTTTAGGTTTATATTAATAAGAAACGATTTATAGCATGTTTACTATAATATATTTATTTATAAATAAAATATTTACAGATTAATAGAAATTTCATAAACTATTGTTACGAATGTATTGATAAAAATAAGGATCGATAAAAAATGTTAAATAAAAATTAATATATAACACTTAGTTATTTTTACAAAGTATGAGAAAATGTCTGAAATTAAAAAAAAATGAAAATTTTATATAATAAAAGCAAAAGCGAATTAAAAAAAATCATATAATGTAGCTCATTATTATAATACCACGGAAAAATTCAAATCGATTATCATTATGAATATTATTAGATACAATTAAAACGTTAATAATTATAAATATTGTTAATATTGAAAGGGTGAGACTTAAAAAAATCATTAGTAATTTTCATTATTTTCGTAATACAAAACTTTTTTGACGTATTGATGATGTGAACATTGCATTTTATTTTCGAATTATCGTAAGCAACAAACTGAAATGATGCATATATAAAATTCATAAAAATTTACATGAGTTGACTGGCATAACGTCTAAACATAACGAGCGTGCTTTGGCAATTATTGACGTTGGTAGTGGTGGAAGCGTCGCTTAGAGCGGTTTCCGGGGTTGCTGGGGATCGTCCGCTTTTCCCATACGTCGTCGCAAGAACGAGAACCCTGAGGTGTCATCATTAAGAGAAAAAATAAAAAAAAATAAAAAAAATTACATAATAATACACAGTGAAAATTTCATCATAGAGGCACCGCAGAGGTGAGCGGACATATTGTAAAAAAAGGAGTGCGATAAGGCCAGCCGGCCATCTTATTTCCGGTAACTACCGACATTGTACATATCTATGTCTCGTTCGTACACGATGTCGTCGTCCTTTTCGCTCATATACATTCTGCGAATTGTGCTGATGCGAGCGAAACGCGATATACGGCACGAAAAACAATCATCGAGCATCGTCATTATCTTCGTCGTGGTGTTTTTACTTTCGCAGTGTCATCAGTATCATTATCATCATCGCTATCGCATTCGTTTGCCTTCTTTTCACGCATACATATGTATTATGTTTTGTACATGTACATTGCATGTCATTACTCACACACTCATACAATGGAAGAATCAATGGGACGCCGTTTCTGCGATTGGCTGCACTTGTCATTTTTGAACGCGCTTTACTGTCAAATCATTAGAAAATGTCAAACAAATGCGATCTTATTTTCGGATGCATTTTGCAATGTCGATATGTATATGTTTGGTCTAAACTAGCCAACGCATATGGACAGTATATTTTTATTACAACTCATAAGTATAAAGAAATATGCATATATATATATATATATATATATATATATATATATATATATATATATGCCAACTCTCTTTTTACACAATGGATACGTTCCTAAGCAAATATGTAGAAAAAATCGTGTAAAAAATTCGACATATGGTATGTTCCAAAATTTTGAAAAATCGTATATATATATAATATGTATATATATATATATATATATATATATATATATATATATATATATATATATATATATATATATATATATATATATATATATATATATATATATATATATATATATATATATATATATATATATATATATATATATATATGCCAACTCTCTTTTTACACAATGGATACGTTCCTAAGCAATATGTAGAAAAAATCGTGTAAAAAATTCGACATATGGTATGTTCCACAATTTTGAAAAATCGTATATATATAATATATATATATATATATATATATATATATATATATATATATATATATATATATAATATATATATATATATATATATATATAATATATATATATATATATATATATAATATATATATATATATATATATATATATATATATATATATATATATATATATGCCAACTCTCTTTTTACACAATGGATACGTTCCTAAGCAAATGTGTAGAAAAAATTGTGTAAAAAATTTGACATATGGTATGTTCCACAATTTTGAAAAATCGTGTGAGATGAAAAAACGTTATATATTTTCCCAAAAAAAAATCGTGCAAAAGGTAATAATGAAATCCATGTTACATAAAATTAAATTAACGTACAGTAAAAATCAATTTTGCAACTATTCATTGCTAATTGATAACAAGCGTGTAATTTATTACGGACTGGACCAAAAATACTATTATCAGTAGATATATTAGACATGTCTAGTACGACTGTTGGCTTTGATTTAAATGAAGAATTTCGTGAGATTATGTCAGGCAAATCGGGTATTTCCCAAAAAATAAATTAGGCCATAAAATATACCAAGTCCCTAACTCATCTATGGGCATACACTGGCCTTTTTTTAATTACGAATTCCCCAATTGTATTTTGTTACTGTATAGATAAGTTTCTATAAGACATATGGAATTACATAATTCACTTTTTTTTCAAAAAACGCATTTATATCGTTTGTATTACTAACAATTTGTATGATAATGCAATCGCACCATTGTATTATCATATACAATCGATAAATGTACCATTGTATTATTTGTCATATCGCATTATCGTATTATCACATTGTTAGTTGCAATTATATCTTAAAAGCAATAAAATTAATTTCCAATAATTGGTTAGTTATTTTGTATATCTATTAATTGATTTTTGTATTGCCATCGAGAGTTAGTAGGTATATAAAATTTCAGCTCAATTGGACAAGTAGTGCTTTAAAAATCGATTATGAAATTTCACTCATCAAACAAAAGCGAAATTTATATAAAAAAAATATACAAATTTTAGGTATTTGTGTTAGAACAAAAAATTCGTGTAAAAAGAGAGTTATATAAATAAATATATACTCTTATATTACTCGCGTGCCATATTTTGTTACTACCAACCATCGGCTTTCCATTTTTTCCTTCTGAATAATGTTACGAATTTAATATTTGTTTCTATATAGTAAATACACAATCTGAATTTAAATATCAATTATAATACAATATATGCATCCTAAAATTTTATGTTTTTAACCATCACTTATGCTGTTTTTGTTTACTTGTATTGGATGAATATAACCAATATTTACAACTACCTTTTGAATTCAATATGTTTTATCTGTTTTTGTGTAAATTTTAATTTTGATATTTCATTCTTTTTTAATTTTAATTAAATATACATAATGGTTATTATAAAACTTCTCTTTTTATTAAATTTACCTAACTTCACTAATTACTAAGGAAATATTACAAACTAGTAATTATTATACTAATTTAACTATTATTTTTAATTTTTTATGATTCTTTTAAAAAAATATTTTTCCTTTATATTTTTGGTATACATGTATGTGTCCCTTTATAAAAGTAGAAGCATGAAGAATTATATATATATATATATATATATATATATATATATATATATATATATATATATATATATATATATATATATATATATAATATATTGTAGACTTCCATTTTATGGATAAAATTATTTTGTACTTTCTGAATAAAAACAAATTGTTTTTGAATTAAAAAAGTTTTAAATTAAAGAATGGGCTTTGTCGTTAACATGTTTTTTTTTTTATTTTGCAAATTTTATTCTGAATGGACAACTTTTTCTAATGATATTAAATTTTTTACTCTTATTTACCCATTGTCATCGACTGAACCTGTTTTTTTTCCCTCTCCTCCTTTAATAGGTGTTACAAGCTTAGTACCATTGGCTGACTCATTTTTGTTTAGTAATATGTCTTAAGTATAATTTTTATTACGGTCAAATAAATACATTAATTATTTTAGTTAAACGTGAAATTATGCTGGCATGAATGAATAAGGTATTTAATAAACTAACTTGTTTGCGTTGCCTACTTTTTTTACTAAAAAAAATTCTAAACAATTTTCCAACTAAATTTGCAATTGCGATTTTTTATATAAAGAATAAAAGAAATGTTTAACAAATTCATATTTACTTGAAGGATGTGAAATAAAAAAAGTGTTACTAAGAAATATTTTCCAACTGGAATGTTATGGATAGTAAATCAATTTTAAAATAATTGTTTTGCAATAGCAAAGATTGCAATTTAAATTTAGTAGTGAAGTTTGCAAATGTATAATCTAGATATTTATCTAAAGGACTTATTGCCTATTCAGATTCAATTTGTTGACCGGTTTAAAAAAAATGTCTTATTTTGTATTAAGTTGTGAAAAATAATGTCAATATTAAAATAAGAGCATGCATGCAATGGTGTTAAGCATTAAAATGTTTATGTAAGACATTAGTAAAGATTGATTACGTATAAAATTTAGCTTTAAGATATTTGATTTATTCTATGTTTATAAATTAATATTATTTTTAATTTTACATATTTTTTGTTTTATGTGATTTCAATTTTGATTAAATTATATCTTTAAATTATTTTTATAGTATTTCTACGTAATTTTTACATTATTTTTCTTTCATTCCACACATTTTTTTTAGTTAAATATAGATCATTTTTACTAGAATATTTGCTTTTACTAAAATGTATGTCCTTAATTTTTTTTAATTTTATTTTTTTTTAATTTAAATAAATTAAATGTATTTATTCCATCAGAATTCTTCGATTTTAAGAATGTTTAATTTTAAATCAATTTTATTCTTAATTTCGTTATTCGATTTAATTTAATAATGTTTTGCGTCCTAATATCTGATGTAATAATTTCATTTGAATTCTAAATTTCCAGAGACTGGCATGTAATGGAATTAATAACACTATGAAGGAGATGGTAGGTGGTTGCTGCGTTTGCTCTGATGAGCGTGGTTGGCCAGACAATCCACTGGTTTATTGTGATGGAAATGGTTGTACTGTTGCTGTACATCAAGGTTAATTGCAAATTTTTGTATGATATTTTTTTTTTGAAAACAACTCTGTTTAAGCTGCAAACTAAAACATTTCTAGTAATGCTAGAGATTAAAATTTAATTAGACTTACCAATTGAATTAAAAAAGATAGTATATTATCAATTTTTATTAAGACTAATCACGTAATGATTATAGATTTATTTTTATAAACTATTTTGTTTAATAATTACAGTAATCTTATCACGACTTTTATATTAGAATTATATGAAATTCGAGAATGTGTTCTATACATTTTGACTCTAAAATGATTTGGAGCTCAATTCACTTTTATTGTAAAAAAGAGGTCTGACATATTTTTGTTATTAAACAAGTAAATTTTAATTGACAATTTTTTTACAAAGCTTTCAATATGAATAATAAATTTGTCCATTTCTCTATGTGTAATAAAAAGTACTATTCATATAAACGTTTTAATTAAAAATAATCTTTTAATATTTGGTCTTTAACCTAATAATGCTTAATAATGATTAAATTATATCTCTATGATGATGGTGATGATAATGATGATGTTTAAATATATCTATATAACGTTTTATTAATGAAATTGAATTTTATTAAACTTTTATGCTCAATTCGTGATTTTATGTTTTTAAAATTATTTTTAAATATTTATTTTTATTTTCGTAGCATGCTATGGAATTGTAACTGTTCCAATTGGGCCTTGGTTTTGTCGAAAGTGTGAAAGTCCTGATAGACAAGCTAAAGTGGTATGTTTATTTTTAGTATAAGTTATGATCGTCTTACTTTTTTAATATATGGTTTTCATTTCATATACAATTTTACAGAGATGTGAATTATGTCCTTCTCGTTCTGGTGCATTAAAACGTGCCGACAGTGGAGGTTGGGCCCACGTTGTTTGCGCTTTGTATATTCCAGAAGTGAGATTTGGAAATGTTACTTCTATGGAACCAATTATACTTCAGCTTATACCGCCTGAGAGATATAATAAGGTAAATAACATATTTTCAGTTTTATATTCATAACTAAAATTTATTAAAACTATTATTTTTCTTATAGACTTGCTATATATGTCAAGACTTAGGAAAAGTTAATAGAGCGAATGTTGGAGCTTGTATGCAATGCAATAAATCAGGTGTGGATGTGGATCTGTAAATTTAATAAATATATTAGGCGTTTTGTAAATAATAAAAATATCTATATTTTTCTAGGTTGTAAACAACAGTTTCATGTTACATGTGCACAGGGTTTGGGATTATTGTGTGAAGAAGCTGGAAATTATTTAGATAATGTTAAATACTGTGGTTATTGTCAACATCACTATAGTAAATTAGTGAGTAGGAATACCATTTTTGAAATAATTCCTATTATAGAATATTGTTTATTAAATATTAAAAAAATTCAACAGAAAAAAGGTGGGAATGTCAAAACAATTCCTCCATATAAACCAATATCTCAAGACAGCCATTCGAGTGATTCTAGTCCTGAAAAAGAAGGCGAAGCATCATCGAGTGGTGGATCTGCACTATCACCCACTCCAGCAGTTGTTTTAAATTCAGCAACTCTTAATAATTCTGCTAATTCTAGCACTAAAAATTCTACTAGTAAATCTTCAGTAAGTATTTTTTGTACAGTACAAAAATTCATATTTATTCTTACGTATAAGTGTGATATATAAATTTCATGATTTTAGAGTGTAGGAAGAAAGTCTAATAATCAAAATTCATCAAATGTTGGTGTTTCTGCATCAAAAATTTCAACCACTAATTCAATAGGTGTAAGAGTGTCTGCATTAAAAACATCTACTCCCAATGCCCAAAATTTATGTTAGTAACTATTGCCTTCTTTTATTATGTAATTTTTTTTAAAATTGATTTGTTTATTATACATAAAAATCTGTTTTTTTTATTTTTATTCCCTTTTTAAGGAGGAAGATTTTATCATTTAATATGTTATTAAATTTTAAACATATAAATATTAAAATGGTTTTTCTGCATGTTATATTACATAATAAAATCGATTTTAATTCAAATAAAAATTTATTCATTAAATATTGAAATTTAAAAAAAACAATATTTTATTTTAGCATCAGCTGGAGTGTCTTCCACTGCTAACACTCCATTAACTTCAAAACAAACAAGTCAAACAGAATTTTCTTCATCTCCTAGAATTTCGCATGGTATCATTTTTTAAATAATTTTGACACTTTATTTTTTTTTTGTTTTAATTATATTTTGTTATCTTTCTTACCTTGTAAAGATAAAATTCAAGATAAAACTGGAACTAAAAAGTGGACAAATTCCCCTCCACAAACACAGATGGATGTTATTTCTATGAATTCTTCAACTTCAAACAGTACTACTATAAATAATACAATGCGACCTATGGATATGAGCACTACTGATAATACTGGTATTTATATATATTTGTAATATATTACAAATATAATATATTTGTAATATATTATTTTTATTATTTTTGTAGATAATAAGGGTCAAAAACGATTTCCCAAGAATTCAAACCCAAAATTTAATGCTACAACTTCAAAATCTACAGCTGTCATTACAAATACAAATTCAACCACTAATATTGGGTATGACGAAAGGCAATTATAGGGAGTTACACCCTATAATTATTATTCTAAAGAATGTTAATTATTTTAAATTAAAAATATATTTTAAGGTCTGTGATATCTAATCCGAACGTGAATCAACCAACGCAACAAAGTAATGTTAATGTTGATGTTAAGGACAAAATAATTTCTGAGAATGATGCAGTTTTTGTTGGTACTGTGGAAATGAAACAAACTAAAAAACGGAAGGCCATAACTCAACCTACTCCTCAGGATTTATCGTTACATGTAAATTACTAATATATTGATTATTTTGTATATTTTCTTGTTTAAAAATAATTATGAACGATTGTGAACCATTTGATTATATTTTAACAGAGCAGTGACTCAAATATATCCTCAAGCAGCAATGCGTCAAGAGAACGTCCTTATGGTAGTGGAGATAGAACTCCTGATTCTACAAATGATGAGAAAATTAAAAAAGTGAGCAATTTTAGTGTGTTAATTAATAATTATTATTTATTTAAATTTTACTTTATTTTTTTGTTATTTAGTTGAAACTTGAGGTTCCTCATACAGATGATACACCAAAAAATGTAATCACAAATACAATGCAAAATTTTTCCTCTGGGCTTAATATTCAAATGGAACCCAATTTATCGTTAAATATTCATTCAAATAACTCTGGACCGCCGACAATTCATACTCCACCAATTACAAGTGCTACTACTTCAAACGTATCTGTACAAAATTCAACGTTTTCTGGAGAGAGATCAGGGTATGTGATTTATTTATTGATATATAATTACACGTTTTTTGTTGAATTTATTTATTTCTATTTTATATTTTAGACATATGAATCCACCTATTTTGAGTAATTCTCATAATACAAACACTACAACTGTTAATGTTCTTCATAATATGACACCTAATATGCATATTCAAGTATGTTGATAAATATTGATTGTTTACGTGATACTAGATGTTTTTTTTATTATATTGTACAATTTTCAGACTACTTCAAATAAATACACAAAAGATTCTCAGATGGCATTGGCTGATATTAATCAAACAGACATTCCAACTTCCCTTGTAGTATCAGTACCACTTTCTCAGTCTGGTCAGGGGTTAAATTTAACAGCTCATCAAGTAAACCAATTTATAATTTTTGACTACTGTTTTTTTAATATAAATAACAATTTTTTATTTATTGATTTAGAGCACAAGTTCTAGTGAAGTAATACCACAATCTGCATCTCCACAAGCAAGTAATAACAATTGGTGCTTGAAAGTAGCATATGAACCTCAACCTGCTCAAAACAAAAATATTAAAATACCTGTTGATCCAGCTGCGACGTATCCATTACAAAGACGAAGGTGTTTAATCTTTATTTTAGTTTATTTTTATGTTTGACATTTTAATCATATTTGTGTATATTTTAGAATAGAGCAGGTAGACTTGAATAACAAAACGAATATAAAAAACCCTCAATCAGGTGCTATTTTGATTGATAGTATAGATAAAATGGCCTCTTTAGCAAATAGTGGAGCACGTAATAAGAAAAGAGTTGCAATGTCTGCAGGCATTCAAAATTTATCGCAACAACCCAATAATATTACCAATTCCACCATTCTTAATAGTAATATAGCGTCTCAGCCTGGGCCTAGCAAAAGATTAACTCAAGCAACTCCACCACCTACCACTTCAACAGTTTATCAAGAATCTCCACCTAGATCACCAAGTATAATATATTTTTAGTTTTTAATTTTTTTTTACTATTAATAATGAAGAAATAATCATGTTTTTCTTTTACAGATTCTGATTGCAATAGACCAAAAACATTGAAATACAATATCCAAAGGTATTACACACACACACACACACACACACACACATATATATATCTTGATATTTGTTTTTTTTTAGACTTGGTCGTGCCCCTCATATGTTAGGAAATGAATTAAATCCTGATAGTGCAGCAGCTGCTCGTTTATCTGAGCATCTTAGTGCAGAACTTGCTGCACATTCAGTTTTTAGAGCACCATCTCCACTCGTACCACCACCACTTGTTAATCGTGCTACTGTAAGATAAAATCTTTTCTTTATATTCTAAATATTTATATATAAAGATTTGAAAATATAGTTTTTATTTATTAAAGGGTTCTGGACGATCAGTTGGAAGTTCGAATTTAAACTCTTCCACATTAACTAGTGGAGGGGCTCAGAGTCTTGATCAATTATTAGAAAGACAGTGGGAGCAAGGATCTCAGTTTCTTATGGAACAAGCTCAGCATTTTGATAGTAAGCATTCTGTCTTAATATTTTTTTCTTTAAGTAATTTTATGTTTTATATTAAATTATAATTTAAAATAAATTTCAGTTGCCTCATTACTTTCTTGCTTACATCAACTTCGTACTGAAAATATAAATTTGGAAGATCACGTGTTAGCTCTAACTGAAAGAAGAGATCATTTGTTAGCTGTAAACGCCCGCTTAGCAATTCCATTAAGCGCAGGTTTTGTGTTTTTGTTTCTGTATTTCATTATTTTTTTATTATAATTTTTGGATTAAGATACGATTCAACGAACCACTGCGTAATGCATATGTTTTTAAGTTAAAAAATGCTTCGAAACTGTAATTTTTAATACATATTGTGTAATTTAAAAAAAGTTTCTGTATGAAAGATATTGTTTCTTTTTATTTGAAAAAGATGAATTTGTGAATGCACTGGTAATTAATATTTATGACACTGTGTGTTAGACAATGGCGAAATTATTTTTTTCATAATAATTAAATTGTATATTAATAATTAACTTAAAGTTAAAATACGAATTCGTCTATTATTGATAACATTTTAAGCATTATATATTAAAAAAATAAATAAAACGAAATTTTGATGGAAAAAGCAATTGAAATATAAATAAGGATTAGAAGTGAAAAAAGTTAAATTAAATAATAAATTTAAATATGCAATTGACAATCGAATAGTTTTTAAATTCAATATGAATTGTATGGAAAGGAAATATAGTTTACATTTTTCTTCAAAGAATCCTTATTCTAAATTATTCATATTTTTTTTATCAGAAAAATTAAATTCTAAGAGAATATATATCTTAACAGTGCAACTGTTCAAATGTAACAACTTTTATTCAAAATAATTAATACATTTTCAAATTAAACATTTTTTAAATCTTGGTATAAAAATGATGTCATTTTTCTAGTGCTGTACTTTATTCTTTAGGTAATTTTAGAAGTTAATAAG
The DNA here is from genome assembly GCA_024500535.1 of Leptonema lineaticorne. Taxonomy (NCBI): domain Eukaryota; kingdom Metazoa; phylum Arthropoda; class Insecta; order Trichoptera; family Hydropsychidae; genus Leptonema; species Leptonema lineaticorne. The sequence continues at coordinate 2,803,275 of JANIJI010000011.1, read as the reverse complement.
CAAGAATTTTCTCAAAGTTATCTGCATGATGTTATAATGAAAACATATCGCAACTCAGATGAATTCTCTCATGTTCAGTGGTGAATAAAATGGATTCATCGAAAATATTGGTATGCAACGTTGATATTATTTCAGACAATCCATACTATTTTTCTAAGTGCAGATTCCAATTACAGATGCATGATTTTTCTTTGTTTGTCGCAAGACAGTTGTCACTTTTGAACAGTTGCATTTTCATATTAATATACACTAATACACATTGTGTTTTTCGTCAATCATAATAGTAAATTGTTATTAATCAATTAATTGTTTTTGATATTGATGTACCAAATAGTATATAAATATAATATATATATATATATATATATATATATATATATATATATATATATATATATATATATATATATATATATATATATATATATTACAAATCACACTGCGGCGCAATGTTTATTTTTAATATATGATTTTGTATAATTTAATTTTAAGTATGCGCGATTTCATATATGAAATTAATTTTATATTAAATATATTATATTTATATATAATTATGATTATGATGAATGTGTTTCTTAATATATTTCTAGTATGTATTTAATGTTTATTTTACATTTTTTGTTCTTTCACATTTGCATTGCGCAGCGTTTAATTGTATCTTAATTTTTGTATTATAGTTTATTATAAATAAGTTTAATTATTACGTTTGCTTTTGCGTAATAAGATCATTGAATATTGCGAGTTTATTGCTTCTTTATATTTATATAGTTATATACATATATAATTATTTAAAATTATAGTGCCTCATCAATCATCTAGTGATTCTGTCCGAGCGCCCAGAGATACTGCGAATTCTTTAAGGTATTCGATTGTTTCAGTAATTCATATTAATTTAATATTTCTCATAACAAGTTCATCAGAATACTGTAATTTTGTGAAATTTGGCTAAAATAGAAGTAATAATATATGTTTGAAAATATAACGTATGTCTTATAATATTTAAAGTATTTAGTTAATTATTTCGTGATTTCAAATTTGTCCATATTCATATGTGACATTTTGCAATTCTAAAAAGATTGAAGTTTGTTTAATTCGTAATAGTTTGGCATTTTTAAATTAACTAAGCTATTGCATTTAAATTTTAGGCAACCAACATCATTATCATCTCAGAGAGGTGATATGACTAAGCCCAGCTGAAAAACATCAAAAGCAGGGGGTGGAGGAGGGTTGCAAACTTTGCCGACGACTTCCACTGTCCAGCAAAACGCTAAGCAGTATAATACGAAACTTAAGAACGTATCTGAACAGTCGAAAGATGTGACAACAACGACAACTTGTCAATCACACAACGTCGTCAGCCAGGCGATTAATTACTCCACTTCTCAGACATTCCTTCATTATAATTCAAATAGAGAAACATTTGCGAATATGTCACCAGTTATACAAAATACTATGAATGTTCAGAAGACTGCTGAATCAATACTTACTCAAATAGAAATGAACGATATGCATACAAGTAAAATTCCCGTAAATGATAAAGAAGATGATACCACTAAACTTAATGCGTCTCCAAATAATAATACAATAAAGTTAAACGATCAGGTAATAATGCCAAGTTGTTCGACTGATGAAAAACCTGTACTTCCGCCTACTACGTCTGCACAAGGGAAGTTTCATGATTTTTCAATCGAATATATTTTGAGTCAAAATATGTAAACCATATATGAAGTTTGCAAATGTTTCTGTTGAATGTATATTTTGTTGGCAGTTTTTGTTTTATGATTTTGTAACCAAAGCATTCCCATTTTATGGACGATATGCATTTCATTGATGAATTTCAAGCTTATTATATCGGCGTTTTTTCATTTGAATAAGACTATATCTCATATAAACGAAATCATAATTGTGATATTCTATTTATGTGTAACTCCATATTCATACATCATGATTAATATAGATGTTTTGTGATTCTACATGTAATATTAATATGTTAACGCTAATCGCAATATTTATATTATTGAATAATGTTTTTGTTTTCTACTACTATTATACGAAATATAACGTAATATTTATCTTAAAATCTGACAGTTGTAATTCAAGTAGTGTATATAATTTTAATAAAATATTTCGAATAAAAAGAAGCCGACAAAATGGAACATTTTATAATGTAAAATGTTTTTTAATTTATTTTTATCACATTATATTTATTTAAAATTTTCGAAATGTGGCTGTCAGAATTTTATGATAAAATATCAAAATGTTTCTGTCTGGATTGTCGTCCCTTTACATAATCGTAATTTGATGTTCATCGTTAAATGTTTATTATTTATTAAAATTGCAATTTTAATTACATGTATATATTTTAAAAAAACAAATATGTTTAAAGATTATCAAACATTTTTTAAGATATTCGATGTTATTTTAATTAATTACATGTATTTTCATATTTCATTATAACAATACTATTTTTTTTAATAATAATTTCTTTACCAATAAATCGCGACCTAATTGGTGTTAGATCTGGCATGATGTTTAATACATTATTGAAATCTGCAAAAGGATTTTTAATATAATCGATATATCTACATGCTTGGTGTTGTATATATCAAATTTAGTCATCATGTGTACTTATTATAAATAATATATTGGGTCGCGCAGCAGAAATGGTTAAGAATTACTGTTTTATGCTCTTGGAACTTTAAGTGATGCCATATATAGCGTATTATATGTGTGACTGTAACTGGATGTATATTGTTGTGTTTATTAAGCATTTTTCCTTCAATGTATCTGTATGTTTTCACAAATTGGTCAAAATAATATATAATCATATTTACTTAATGTTTTCCAAAATACTGGAAATAATTTTTGAATTAGGTGTCGAAAAAATCCATTTAAACTAAAAAAAAAATATATAAATGTACCCATATTTTACTATTATTATTTCAACGATATATTAATAATAATCATGCAAATGTAATAACCTATTACTGTAAAAATGAATAATATGAATATCACAACACTTTGATGTACTCATATATGTGTGTAATTCTTTGTGCGAATTTTACCATAAATATTTGTTTTATTTAAATGCGCGTTTTTTGTTTTGTATATAATGAAGTAAACATAATTTATTTTTGTAATTATTTAATTTAAATTGGTATTGAATTTTGATAACAGTATAACTTTACATTGTAACTCATTTTAATTCGCATTAGTACAATTTTAAGTCTTTTTATTTTATTTTACTTTCTTTTATATTATGAGTAATTTGTAAATATAAATTTAGTTTAATTATTTTCTCGCTAGCCATATATTTTTCGTATAATTTAAAGTGAAATGTAAGTTGCTCTGTTTCAATTATACACTAAAAAGTTAATATTTCATCCATATTAATAATTATATTTAATGATGTTGCATTTATTCTGTGGAATTTCATAACTGATATATCTGGGTGTTTTATGCATATGACTTAATGAATGTACTGAATATTTTTAAAATAAATATATTTATGTTTCTCATGTTTCTTTTTTAACACAATCATTACAATTTTCAATTGATATATGCAATTTTGCCTTTTAATATTATTTATTATTTGGCACAATAAAATAAAGCGATTTATCGTATAATATATTTTTTTCAGTCTTCTGGTGTAGTTAAAAATAGTTTTTGACATAAGACTGTGAATGATTCTGAAATAATAAATATAAATTGAAGTTATTAATATTTCAATATAAATTCTTACATATTTATAATTGTACGATTCTAATACTTACTAGATATTCTAGCTATAATTGGATGCTGATATTTTATAAATAGTAGAAAAATGGGCGTTCCAGCCAAAGTTATTAATGCTCCAATTCCAACTTCGTATGGTGCTTGTATGCAAGGTACAATTAATAATAATATACACACTGTTACAAACGTTATCGGTATCCATAGTGGAACCTACAACAGAATTTTGTACATACATAACTATAAATAGAAATTCTGCCCTATATATATATATATATATATATATATATATATAAACAATTTATTATAGAATGAAATAATTGTTTTAGCATTTTACTTTATATAAAATGTATGATAAAATATTTTTTTAAATAAATTAGTAAAACAAATTTTTTGACCTAGAGAAAATTACAATTTGTATACTAATCGTCTATAATTGTACGAGACTAATTCATTCTATTTTTAATAATTTTATCCCAAATACGTTAATAGGCAATATTAGCAATATAATCGCATCATATTAAATTTTATTATAATTTTCAATGTTGATAAACAATTATTAATAATAATTAATATTATTTTATATTTATATTATTTCCATAGCAAAAAAAATAGATCGTATTGTAATATAAATCTTTTACCTTAATTGGTCTTTCAAGTTCAGGTCTTTTATAACGTAACCAAAGTACTGCGCTGGCACTTAATGTCGTGAAGAATGATTCTACTACTGTGCAATAAGTAATTAATGCGTATATATCTCCACCGATTAGCATACATAGCGATATCAACATCTTAAAATATACAATAATTTAAGTTAAAATTAATTACTTATAAACATTCTCAGATGAAATGAAGATTGACTTACTAAAAACACCAGTGATGGTAACGGTGTTAAACATTTAATATTTAAATGACTCAAAAGTTCTGGCATATGACCGTTTCTGGCTCCGGCGAAACACATCCTCGACGATGTCATTATGTGAACACTGAGACCACCGAGTGCTGCTACAGCAACAAGAACCGGCATAAACCACGACATCCAACCCATAGCTTTTTGTGCGAAAACCTTTTAAAAAATTAAATATTTCTATATAGTGTTTTATATTATATATTTTGATTTATATTTACACTCAAAATATCTTACAACTGCTATTGCAGGCGAAGCTAAGACACCTTGCGGTCCCAGAACTGCCATATATGCCATATTAGCTAATACATAAATTGTTGTTACTAATGGTAAAGAAATATAAATTGCTTTTGGTAAATTGACGAATGGATCTTGTAATTCTTCAGTCATGAAATTCAAGTAACTCCTGTAAACATAATTAAATATTTTTTTTAATTTTTAAAGACAAAATTATTTGCAGATAATGTTTGTTGAAGTGTTACAATTATTATAAATACATATATTTTTATTATATGAAACAACTGTTATTTAATGTTTATTATTCAAATAGAATTTTATTTATATAAAATATTATGACTTAGCATTATTTAAATTTTGGACATCAATTATAAAAAAAAAATCATTATTTATTAAAAAAAAAACACGTCATTTTCAACAAAATTATATAATTTAATAATAATATTTAATTTGAATAAAATTAAAAAATAAATAAAAATAGATTTTACCAGCCGGAATAGGTGAATATTCCTGAATAAAAACCAACTGACCATTTACTAACATCATTTGTTGTGCCAACCCATCCACTTTCAAAATTATCTAAGCCACCTTTAAAATATACATTTTTATAAATAATATATGACGAAATAATTATTAAAAATATAAATAGCAATCAATCAATGTTACCTTTACACATCCATATTAAACCTGCCAATATAATTACGGCAAGAGCCGATACTTTGGTGAACATAAAAACGTTTTGCATTTTTGTTGTAAAACGCACATCATAACCATTGATAAATGTTAAAACACCTGAAATATATATATATATTAATTTAATTATCTACAACACATTCAATATCGTTGCAAAAATTAATATTTCGCATTGTTTGCATTAATGATTGCTAAAAATATATATGCAAATAAATATAAATAAAAATTGTTATGTGTAATAAAATTTAAAATAAATTTGAATGACGCGCGCTTTTTCAATATATATTATTTAATAAAAATTCGCTCATAAAATTTTGCACAATAAATAAATATTAAATACATACATATGGTGACAGCTGCAATTAAACGCTTCGGTATATCGGGAACTTCGCATGCTGGAAAAATAGGCTGCAGCACATAATTTGCAAATGTTAAGCCCATTATGGCATTTGTCGTTGGTCTGTCGATAATTCAATCATAATTTTATTGTAAATATATAAATATAACGAGCGTTTTACATAAAATATAAATATGGGTCAGTGATACTTTTGAATTGCAACTATAAATATTATAAATCTTTTTTGTATAATAAATATAAATAATAATACATGACTTTTCAGTATTATTATTTATATTTATTATACAAAATAAAATATTTGATATAATACAAGTAAATCAACTAGTTTAACACTAAAAACTACAACTACTAATTGATCTGATCGTTTTCAAAATTTTGTATATATATTTAAAATATTTAAACGTATCGTATCGCTATTAAACTTTACAATTTTTCTTAAAATATGCACACAACGAAATAATAATTACATTTTTTTTTTATAATTAATCTATGTTTAATTATTAAAAATAATAATAATAATAACTACTTTATAGACCGGTCATTTTGATCGGACACGATAGTAATAGGTATATGAAATGTGTGTCACTAGAAAACAAAATTGTTTCTACTATTATAAACTAAAAATGGACAAAATTTATTGAAAAAAATATATTTCAATAAAAGAAAACTTACACGAATACTAAATTTGCATCCCACAAATATAAAAACGCCGGTAATGGTCCAAACGCTTGATTTATATAATGATAATCTCCACCACTTTGTGCAAGGGTTGTTCCTGATATTAAATATAAAAATTAATATATATATATATATATATATATATATATATATATAACATTAAATACCTAGTTCAGCATAACATAGAGCACCAAGAGTTGCCAGTAATCCGCAAGCAGCCCACACTACTATGGAACCCCAAACAGAACCAACTTGCTGAAGTACACCTCGGGGTGATATAAAAATTCCAGAACCACATATTATACCCAAAATTATTGCTACACCTTCCATCAGACCCAATTGCTTTTTTAAACGAATCGCGTTTTCCGACATAATGCCGCTTCCTGTGAAAATCGAAATTTATATAAAATGATGAAAATTATTACACATTTGAAAAAAAAATGATTATATATATTATTAATAATTATATTATATTTTTCAATTATTATTTAATTATTGCAAACTTTGATACATTGAGTTTAATAGAACAATAATAATAATAATAAAATAAAATAATAATTGTAATCTATAAAGAAGACTTCAATATATTGAAATTTTATTTTATTTTATTGAGTTTATCATTTTAAATTAATAATATTATTATATGCGATAAGTGGATTCTATTTTGTAAATTTATATTTTCATTGCATACTATACACGTATTTAAATTTTAATTATTACGTTAAAATAAATTTATTATAATAATGTCTAATATTAGTTTTATAATATTTATAATTTGTAATCTGATTTAAAACTAGTGAAATTTACTAATATTTCATGTAATCAATATTTTTATTTTTATATTTATATAAATTTTTTACAAATTTCATGTAAAACGGACAAGTCATTAAAATCAGTATAATATTTTTTTGTAGTTAGAATAATTATATTTATATTATTTTTCAAATAGTATCATATATATATATAAAAAATTGATACGATTATTATATATATACGAAAACCATTAAAAATATTAAGAAAAAAAAATGTTATTAATGAAAAGTGTAATAAATCGCTGTATATTATAATAAAAAATGAATTATGTAAAAATTCAATATATTTTTATTAATACAAAATGAGCTTTAAATCGTAATTATTTCAGCGTTACGCTATGACAATAGACATTATGAAATGTTGCGTTTCAGAACGCTCACCTGAAAATATGACTTCGATTCTATACGATGGATTTATATAACTGATTTATATAATGGAAAACGCACTGGTTATAGTCAAGAATCGAAGTATTCACGTCTGAATACCATCTCAAGATGCGGCAGCACACTTCCTAACCTAAAGACCGCGTGAAAAGAACGGTTCACGGCGCAAGCGCAATTTCCTAATATTTCCAATATTGCTTCAACATTTTCCAAAAGAAAACGTTTAATTTTCATTTCGTATTTGGTAAAATTTGAAAATATATCATTTTCAACTGAATCAAAACGCATAAAATTCCGCAAATATATATATATTTCTATTAATAAAAAGTTGAGCTTTTGATCCGATAATCATATTGATGAAATAAAAACTATAAAATAATGATATTGAAAATATAGTTTTATTTGTTCTATAATGTATTTTATAATTATTTTTATACACAAATTATAATATTGTAATAATAAATATATAGAGTTATAGAATATGAATGGGTTAAAGATGTTCTATATGGGCGTCTTATATCATGTATGAAACTATAAAGCAATGAAATTTCGAATGTTAACTAATATTATATATATATATATATATATATATATATATATATATATATATATATATATATATATATATATATATATATTGGAAAAAAATAAAATGATGCATTTTAATAGTGTATTAAATGTAATTAAATTAGAAAATAAAATTTATTTTTAATTTGTGATTATTTAGAATATAATAATACATTAATTAAATATATATATATATATATATATATATATATATATATATATATATATATATATATATTGAGTATCACAGGAAATCTTTGATAGAAGCAAAACTCTAGTTTTCATGCATTTGCGTTACAGATGTTTGCTTTTATATGATATTTATTTTAAGAGTTTTTTTCTTTGTTTGGAATACTTAAAAATAAATATATACATATATATTTATTTATATAGAAACATAAACATGATTTAGCTTTTTTAACAAGAAAAAAATATTTTAAGTTACAAATTTTCTTTATTGTTTACTGTGAAAAAATGAATTTGCAATAAAATTGTTGTATAAGCAATAATGTAATATATATATATATATATATATATATATATATATATATATATATATATATATATATATATATATATATATATATATATATATATTTATATATATATATACATATATATATATATATGTATATATATACATACATACATATATATATATATATATATATGTGTGTGTGTGTGTGTGTGTGTGTGTGTGTGTGTGTGTGTGTGTGTGTGGAAATTAAATAAGTAAACAAAATATATTGAAAGTATGAAATGTTAAATTTTAAATAGAATTAATTCAATGTAAGTCTATTTTCAACTGAAATATAAATATTTATTATTTTTCAGTTTGACGCTTAAAAATAGTAATATTTACTCTAATTCATATAATTTTCTAAACATAATGATGGATAAAAATTTAGCAAGAAAATAACAGATGGTGATTTAAAAAAAAATATTTTTTACACTTTTGAAATATTTTTTTTAAGTGAATAACATTTTTTTTAATGAAATTTAAGTATACAGCAACAAATTAAAAAATATATAAATATCCAAATATTATTATTAATTTATTTTTTATCCTGTCATACTTCTGTTGGAATACGACATTTCAATATTCGGCTTTTATTTTGTGTTAAAACAAACATTAAAATTCTAAAAGTGTACATTAAAAGTGTATTTTTTCATAAATACATAATTAGAATTTTATGATTACAGTTTTTCACGTTTTTTTTCCTTTTTCATTTCTTCATTATTTTTGGAGATATATTGTGGAACATACTCTCAAATTTATAATACATTTCACATTTTTTTCCACGGTTTTCAAAAAATTGTGTTAGCCTTGTAAAAATAATAATTAAATATAATACAAATAAATATTTTAAATAAAATGCTGTGATTAATAATATTTAAAAAATAAATTGTAATATGCAAAATATTTGTTTATCCCCTTATTTTTTTCACTATTATTTTTAATATTTATCATTACTTTGTACAAATATTGAAAAATAAAATAAATTTCTATTTATTGAACCTTATAATTAAAAATTTCTTATAGTAAAAATTATTGAATTTTTTAGTACAATAAAAAGCTAAAAAATTTACTCTGGTATTATTTGTTAATTAAATCGATAACGATTATATTTATTCTCTTTGTTTTATTATCATTAATATAAATTGTATTAAATCGTTATAGAATTTTTATTATATAACGATTAAAAATTATATTTATTTACCATTTGTTTAAAATATTTTAATATTTTCAGGTACAATTAAAATGTATAAATTGGATGAAAAGATTAATTAATTAATTAATTAAGCACCGACTGAGAAATTTTTATTGTTTCCATATTATAATTATTTATACTGTGTAAATCGTGAAAATATTATTAGTTATGTTTAATTATTAATTCAATAATATATAATGAAAGTACGAAAATAGGCAATAATTGCGATTTTTCCATACAAAAAGTACACCTGTGAGGTCGAATCAACCCTCTGGCTACAGATAGTCAGGGGGTTAAACCGAAATTTGTATCAGAAGGGTTCGTACATTTGCAGCGTTAACACGTTCCTTTCGAATATACGAATAATTATATAATAAAAAAATATATATATTTATATATATTATATAATTAATATATAAATAAAGGTAGCTTTTCTTCGTTAATCTCGGTGATCGTTGAATGTTGGTAAGTCGACCATCACGATCGTCAAGTTTGCGGGTGTCCGGTTGGCATCGAAGATGTTCAGCCTGGACAGCCTGCAGTTGGAGGCAACACTGGAACCGCAAACCGGATCCGGAGCTGAAATCGTAGGAGCTGCCAGTCCGTCGCCAGGAGCCGAAGCTTTCCTCTACGACGATTCGTCAGCGTCTGACGGAAGTCTCTACGGAAGCGACAGGGAAAATCATCTGCACATTTCCACCTGCAAACAGTTGAGTTTTTATATTCATTTTGTTCATATTCTGTTTGTTTGTCCACTGATTATATATTAAAATATGCTTGATATATATTTACCATAAATATATATTTAAATGCATTTAACTATCAGACTACCGTGCAAAAACGTCGAATCAAAATTGGGAAAATTCAAATTTTGAAAAAAACTCAAACAATTAACTTAAAATATAATAAGTGATTATTATAGAGCGGGATTTGCTCTACAATTTTTTTCCTTTTCAATACCCCCGTAAAATCGATCTGTTTTGAGATAATCGTTATCAAAACTGCGCAACGAAAATTTTTGGCTGTGGAGTCCATTTTAAGCTTATTTTCGAGCACTTTTACGGGAAACCAGTGACAATTATGCAAATTATGAATGTAACATTTTAAATGTAGAATTATATGAGCAATATTTTACTTATTGATACTTTTTCAATTTGAATTATGGTTTTTGAGATAAATCCGGAAAACTCTAAAATGGTCGAATTTTCGGAGGGAAGCTCCCTCTTCTGATCCTTGTTTAACTCGTTATGTAGAATATATATCCAGAAAGAAATTTCACAATATAGAAAAATCATCAAAAATGTCTAATTTGACCGGAGTACAATATTTATATTCAATTTATGAAAAATTAAATATCGTTTAATTTAAAAATAGAAAATATCGCATTATTTTTATATAAAATAATTTTAAGAATTCTTTATTAAATATATTGAATTGTTGTGAAAAAAATAACGGAATTTTAACAAAAAAAAGTAATTATATTAAATGTTAGAATTCGATATAATTTAAAATTTTTCTTTCTAATTAATTTTTAATCTAACTTAATATATTTATAATGTAATTTTATAAAAATGACAGAATTTTATGAGGAATATTTACTATTTATATTTTAAGGATTTTATTATAAAATGTGTAATAAAGATATTTTTTTTTATATATTTTAATGGTATTCAAACTATTAAATATTTTTTAATGTAATCGTAACATTAGTTCTATGCTCAATTTTCATATATTTTTACTACTGTAAATAAATGAAAATCTTGTCGTTAATAATTCTTCGAATAATATTAATTAAAATATAATATTATTGTATAATTTATATAATATTAATGTAGATTTATATTTTGATTTGTCATATACAATTATTATATTTGTAGATATTGGAAGAAAGTTAGTTTAATATATATATATATATATATATATATATATATATATATATATATATTTTTTTTTTTTTTTTGTTTCAATACGATCAGAAGTTGGAGACGAGGTAATCGTAACAGAATCGGAAGATGTCCACAGCAGCAAGTTCAGCAAAGACAGGCGGCAAACCTGAGGGAAAGACGAAGAATGCAATCCATCAATGATGCATTCGAAGGTCTGAGAGCTCATATACCAACGTTGCCATACGAGAAAAGATTATCGAAGGTGGACACCCTTAAACTGGCCATTGGATATATCAATTTCTTAGGAGAATTGGTATGTAAATTATATTAATAAAATGCGAATTAATTATTTATATAATAATAATATATTTAGCGATCGATTTTATTTATTGTCTGAATACATTTTTTAATGTAAATTTAAATATTAAAAATATTAATTAAAATATTTTTTTTTATTAGATATATAATTATTATATTTATATTGTTCCTTTTAAATAAAATTTTATATAATTTTATTGATAAGTAAAAATTATTATATATACTTAAAATATTAAATTATTTGCGCGATTTAATCTCATTTATATTATATATATATTATAAAATGATTTTTGTATTGCCAATAGCGAATATAATAATTATTTTTGTTTTTATATGCGAATGTTTTTTTTTTATATTTTAATATTTATGTGAAAATTATTATTTTTAATATGCCATTCATCAGTGGAATTATGTCATATTTTGATGTTGAATTATTGACAAAATTAATTCAAACTGATCATTTTGGAAATTCAAAAATTGAATTTTAATTGTATAAAATAATATATTTTTTTTAACTCCTTCAGGTTAGATCTGATAAAAATTCCAAAGAAAACGGCGTAATGGGTTTACCCAGAGCGTCAAAACGGGAAGAATCCAGAAAAGTCATCGTTAAGGGTGAGAGCTCAAACAATAATAATAATACACTCATTTATTTAAAATTATTAATCATACACTGTTTTTTTCATCTTAATTTTTAAACATTATTCGTAACGAACGATTTTCGATTCATCCCTCGTATATATGAAGTGCACCTGTTTTATCGACCCCCGCCCCCTATATATCCCCCTTAGAATTTTATAGAGTGCACATTAATACCGTGCATTATTATTTAGTGTTGTGTAACAATCGAAAATCTATTGTGAAGGTGTTTATTTTAATTTGTTTCGTATATTTTTTTTTTACGGGGAGGGGCACAATGAAGGGGATGCTGCGAGCGAAAACACGAGAATTTCTTTATTAGGGGGGCGTTTTTCGTCGCGAAAGCTGAATAAACGACCGCAGTACGAAACGGGGGGTCTCTCTCTCTTTTTTTTTTTTTTAATTTATACTATATCATAAACTCTTTTAATCGTTTACACTATTATATAACGTTGAATAAATGTTAATCTAAATTGAGATTTTTTTTTAATACGTTTATAATTAATTCTCTTTTTTATTATTTATTGTGTGTGAATTTTGTTAGAAATAGAATTTTAATTATTTTTTTTATATATTATATATATAGTATTGAATGTAAATATTATATTAAAATTTATTATATTGCATTGCTTGAAATTAAACGAACGGTCTATCATTCATTTATATAGAATATTTTCTTGATTGGCAAATTTTATTATTTTATATATAAACTAAAATTATTATTATTATTATTTTACGTTAAATTCACAATTTTATTTTCGATATAAATAAATGTATATTTTTCTATATTTTTACATTTTCATTTCAAAATATATTCTTCGATCTTCATCAGATATAAATATGACCCATCTGCGGATATATATATATATATATATATATATATATATATATATATATATATTCATATAGTAATAAGTTGTTCTTTGTGATGGAAAGGATCTATATTTTGAATTGTAATGATTATTTAATATTAATTTGTGAAAATAAAGATGCATTTGATGAAAATAAACATGCTTGCACCGGCGCTAGCATTTTATATATTATGATGAGTAAATATATATATATATATATATTCTTTTATCACAATATTATAATATCGCACGTGGATGCAAAACCGTATTATCATAAATGTTTATTCAATATTTCAATTCGACGATCACTAAATACACTTAAGGGGATTGAACCCCCAAATCTAGGGGGTGCTCTAAACCGTTGCACGTGCACTTCAGACCCTTCGTCAGTTATCTGATGCACCCACTACATTATTGCTACATTACAATATTGTTCACGCTGGTTTGAGGGTCGACAATGGGTCAAATTGAACGACTCGAACGAATTAAACTATGAAGTGAGAGAGACTGGAAAAAAAAAAGAAGTGTGTCCCATTATATTTATAACGTATGAACCATCGTATTTTGCTAATTTTATTTATTCGATTATGATTGGAGATTAAAACGTTATGCATTTAATTATTTGCATTGCTTATTTATTTTATTAATATATGTCTACTATTATTTTTCTCTAAACTAAATTATATGTATTCGAAAAAATGCTGTTTGGTCATCATAACTATTTATATTAATTTCTTTGTAAAGAATTCCCATATTCTTACTATACAATATTATAAAGTGTAAAATGAAACTATTTTAAATAGATAAAAGATTTTATTATCTTAAATCAACAATCAAACATAACAATCTTGCCCGAAGAATTGCTAATGTTGAAATCTTTATGATAAAACGATTGTGTTCACAAGTATATCTCGATATACTGTTTTTCAAGAAAATTTCTAAAATGGTTATGGAAACTATTTATTTTTTTAGTTTTAGAAATATTTCAAGAAAAAAAATGTGTTCGATAAATTTACATATATTCTATATAAAACCACTAAACAGCAGCGGTATATAAAATGTTAAAATTCATAAAAGCGCACATCATTTTTGTTTTTCATATAATAATTTTAAATTTATATTATGTCCCGAGTGCAAAGGGTTAAATTTGTTACATTAAAAAAAAAAGATTCGTGTATCGCACATTAAATTTACAATTTAATTGCCCCAGCAGAAAAAATATGAAATATGTGTATCTTTTTTTTAAAAAAAAAAAGACTAAAAGAAGATCAATATTTTTTAAAGGTATTTATTTATTTATCGATTATAATAAATTTTATATTCATGTATCAATTGATATATGCGTGACAGTTGCATTTCCGGATTTGGTCATTTATATAAACACATGGCAAAAGGGTACAAACGACTAATGACAGTCAATAATAATATACAGTATATATATATATATATATATATATATATATATATATATATATATATATTTATATAGTATATTTTGTGACCCTTCGCCGCAAACCGTTTGACATGCAATCATTGATTGATATCGTGCCGACGGATAATAACTGTAACACGTGTGCTATTCGTTTTACACGTCAAATTCATATCTAAATTTTTATATTTTATTTAATCTTTTTCATCGGCGATAATGTAAATAAGATTTTTATTCAATTTTTTGACATTACATTCAATAATATTTACATTTATAATTAAAAAAAAATTTTTTCCTTGATAAATAAATAAATAAATATATATATATATATATATATATATATATATATATATATATATATATATATATAATATCAAATCTTGTTTTATATTCGGTATAAAAAGTTCCAAAACAAAACGCAAAAAAGCTTTAAAATCGTATAAAATAAAGTATATTTTTAATATTTTCACAACAATAAAACGTCATAATGATTTTCTAATTAACTGTAAAATTGCAAACACATCTCTAATATATTTTGAAGTAAAAATATCTAGTTCATCACTATTTTGTAATTTTTCTTCAATACTATATATATATATATTACAGCACAATTCGACAATATTGTAAATATCGAATGTCTCAAAGCCTTTTCTATCGATTTATGATAATATTGTATCTTGTAATTTTTCTTATATTATGTATTACGTCATAATTTTTAATATATTTATGTAAAATGAATTTTTTAACTATTTTATATTAAAATATTTTAGCACACTTTATACGATGAATTTTCTTCTATTGCTTCGAATATTTTATTTATTTCATTTTAATATATTATAGATATCAAAAGTCAACTAAAATCATTTATATATATAGTTTTATTTTTGATATGAATAAAAAATATGGCTTTCAAAAATATTGATTTTACAATTTGATGAATTTCAGCCAGAGCTATTATTTATATGTTAAGCATATAATTTATATGCTATTTCAAATAAATAATTGCTTTATGAATTTCTTAAAAAAAATATACGCGCATAAATTATCAAATTGCTCCTACTTCAACATTGATATCTATTATTATAGAAAGTAAAATAAGTAATGATCCGTTATAATTTTATGATTATAAAACTCATTTTTATACATGCGATATATGAGTGAATTCGTCATTTCTATGCAAAACTATAGAAATACATACATACATGTTTAATATTAAACACATTGACAATTCTTCAATTGGTCAATTTGTTGTTAAATAAAAAAATAAATAAAATAACGATAGATATTTCATTGTATGCATTTTTTTTTTTAAGAATAGTCGTAATGTTAAAATTTTGTTAAAAGTTGTACAAATGTTCGAAAACGAATTGAACGGTAATGGAAAGTAGTTTAGTGTTAAATAATTAAATTGTGAATATTTTTCTAATAAATTTCAGGTGGAACTTTGCATGCACACTCTTTGTCATGGTCCAGAAGAGGTGAACGTCCACCAGGAAGTACTCTTTATGCTCGATTGTGGACGCCGGAAGATCCTCGTGGATCGCAATCAACTTCAGACTAAATGAGCCAATTTTATGTTCTATCATGTATCAGTATATATATATATATATATATATATATATATATATATATATATATATATATATATACAAAAAATATTAATCAGATATTGTATTTTAAATTTTCATCGTTTATAATGATGCAGTATATTATTGATATTTATTATGTAATATAAATTTGTATCAGTATTATATATATATATATATATATATATATATAATATTTTTGTGGAAAACACAATATTAGAAAATGTAAGAAAATGCTTAGCTAAGATTGAATTTCTTCAGTATTACTTATAATATTCCAAAAAATGAATTGGACGTATTCAATAAAATCAAAATTTTATTATCTAGATATTTAACTTTTTTTTCTCTAGTGAGTCGCAAAATAAGAAATATAATTTTTAAAGATGTCTCGAATATATTTTAAATATTTTTAATTAAAAAAAAAAAAACGAATATAATTATTTAAAAAGTATTGCAGTTTAAAAATAATACTATATACAATAGTTATTGATTTCTTTTGCGAATCGTGTTTATTAATACTCAAAAAATATTTCATATAAAATAGAATTATAAATGTGTATGTAGTTATTTATAAATTAATCTGTGCAATTTTCTAGTCATATATATATATATATATATATATATATATATATATATATATATATATATATATATATAATTTTTTAATTATGATATTATTCTATATATTTAATTATTTATTGTATTAAAAAGTTATAAATGTGAATAAAAATTTATGTAATTTTTGTAATATTCAAAAATCGTTTTTGATTTCCAACATATTTAAATTTTATCAATAGGTTTAAAAATTAATAATAATATTTCAATCAGATTGAGATTATATGAAAAAAAAATCAGGTTGCATGAAAAATTCGCATGCGCGTATATTTATTAATTTGATTATTATAAACCTAGGTATTTTTAAAATTTTTAAATCTAGTAAACATTTTAATATAAGTATTTTTTTTATCACATATAATAATTATAATTTTTCTATTAAAAAATCATTTTAATAGAAAGATAGAATTGACAATATTCGCTTATCATCATAAAATATTGAAATTATAAGGGTATGGGGTGGAGCTGTAGAAGGCGTGGGAAATAAACGGCTGCAGCCAATAAGACCGCAGCCCTAGTATCGACCAACTTTTGTGGGCGTTAGACTTTCATATCAAACATCCTTCAACCATATTTTCTAATTTTCATGAAAAAGAGAAATTTTTCATTTTTTTTCTCAAGATATTTCGATTAGTATATAGAATGTTTTTTTTTTTATAAGTATTTGAAATTTTAAAATAAAACATAATCAATAGATAATTCTGTGCCATTTTTTTTTGAATATGATTTCCGGAATATGATTACCACGATTGGCTCGTAGGAAGTCTAATTTTCGAACGCTTTTTTTCAGCAATTAACATGACAAATATTGTGTCTTTGAAAGTGTCAAATTGTTTACACAATACAGAAACATAGTCCCAGTCAAGTCAAAAATAGTCAAGCGGAGTTAAATCGGACGATCTTTAAGACCAAGTCACAGGTCCATTTTTAGCAGAAACTTTATTTTGAACCTATTCACTACGACCTCCTTTAATTCTTGTACGAGTTGAATTTTGTAAAAGCTCCCAAATTAAAATCTTTCACATAGTGGATGGACACAGCCACATACAATTGTCGAATATTATGCCAAATGGGTCTTCTATATTAAGCTGCACAAAAGTAATAGTTTCTTCGGTTCGAACGATGCCCGTGTTATTCTGTAGAATAAAATTGGTGCACAAAAAAAAAAAAATTACCGTAAATCGATGAGTTTCTCGGGTTGAACGATGATTTTCGAAAAAAAAATGCACAATTCCTAGGCATTGTTTAGACGTTAGTCAAACTAAATATAAAACAAGCAATGGCTGCTAAAATGATGTACATATGTACATCATAAAGAGTATTGTCGATATAAACCTTTACAAAAAAAAAAACCCTATATATTCAGTTATATACTAATAATCAAATTTATTATTATATTTTTAAGATATATTTTAAAATATAAAAAATTGAATTTCATAAGTAAAAGTAGGAATTTCGAAAAAATAAATTTGTAAATAATGTATATGAAATGAATCAATATATATATATATTTTTTTTGATTTCGGTATTTGATTATTTGTATTAAAAACTGATATATAAAAATAATACGATTAGACAGTTTTAGACGCACAACATTGCATGTATGAAAAACGAATAGATAGTCTGTCTATTTAACATCTGATGATTTTCTCACCGTTTAAAATATATTTTGATCGATGAAATTCAAGTGTCGTAAATATAAATGCGTAAACTTGAAAATATTTTGATTTAAACAATCACTTTATATAAATTATATTCGGATATTGAAAATATTTAAAATTAAATAAATCGTTTAATGAACGTGATATATTTCATTATATCGAATTTGCGAAAATTAGTAAAACGATGCGTTATTTAAATATTAAGTAATATATGAAAATAGAAAGATTTTTTTTAATATTATATTGAATTCATATAATTGTAGTTACTGATGAATATAAAAGATGGCGCAATTTTATTGTTTAATAAAATTACGTTGAGAAATGTTGTATTAATTTCAAAATTAGGTTTTGTTCTTGAAGCTAGAAATATGTGGATATATATATATATATATATATATATATATATATATATATATATATATATATTAGTCATAAATCAAAATTATGAGATTTCTATAAATTTTGGGTTATAATCAGAGAAAGATTAAGAATCTCTGAATTAGAGTTAAATTGCGATTTCATTATAAAAATATTTATTTATTTTTACATTTAAAAATATTACAATAAACAATTTTGGATTTTTACATACTTAGATATAGTTTTTATTCCATAACATATTATATTTTACTGAAAATTTTACGTTATACTGTAATTAAATGTATTTAAAAACAAAAATTTAGTTGAATAGATTTCAATATTTCCAATAAATTTAATCTATTTATTTAGAGCATAATTTACTGCGAATATATTCATAAATTTATTAGTCAAACAGTTCTATATATCGTTTGAAAAACAGCAGAGCGTTCACCGATCCATTTTGAATAACCTTCAGTCGTACGCATGTTTCAAATTTTAAAATAGTATATCACTGGGTTAAAATGAACCCAATATCTAAACAAGTAAGTTTATTAATTAACTAGTGTTATTATAAAATTATATTCGTACATTTTCCACTTTTATTTATTATTTGGCAAGATATATATATATATATATATATATATATATATATATATTTTTTTTTTTTTTTTCAATATAAAAATAGCATTGTGTTTTCTTAAATATATTCGAAAGACCGATTTTGATTTTAAGCGTGCATTATTTTCACAAAGAAGAAATATTAACAGTTTCGTAAAGTAATCATCAAAAAATTATATTTATTTTAATATACCGTAAAAATCATTATCGTATTATAATTTTAATTATATATATATATATATATATATATATATATATATATATATATATATATGTGTGTGTGTGTGTGTGTGTGTGTGTTTAGAATCCTAACTGTTATTATCAATTTTAAAATACATAAATGTTATAATATATTAACATCAGCAACGGTTAAAATTGATGAGTAAAGACTGAGGGTAAAAGTTGAATGACATACAAAATAGTCTTAGAAGATAACGAATCGCTTTTTCTCCGTAAAACCAATCATGAAAATGACTGTTGTGGTGATGCATACGGAATTGTTTTATTATAAATATATATATATATATATATATATATATATATATATATATATATATATAATTAATTCTCGGAAGATTTTGTCAACTGTTGTCATGACACTGTTTTTCGATATCGGTTTTACAAATATTTATTATTAATTTTTGCGGTCAAAAGAATTAAATTGTGAAATTATTATTAATAAGATTAATAATAATTTCATAGTTATATAAATATTTTGTCCAGATTCAAAATTAAATACATCTTCTATTATATATTGTCATTGGTTTACATTTATGAATTCACGTCGAGTATTTAACGTCCTAATTCCCGTATCACGTATAATTTTAAATTAATTAGATTTTAAAATATAAATCAGTAAACTATTACTAATAATATTGTTAATAATAATAAAAATTTATTATATAAATAGGACTTATAAAAATCAAAATATTCCTAATTAAAATTATATTAAAAATTTTAACATTATAATCGAAAAAACATAAAACTACAATAGATATATGTAATTTTATATAATTTTAACAAATTATTATGAACTGTGAACTGATATTATAAAAAATATTCTTAAATCACATATGAATAATATTAATACTTTTTATTCTTGTTATCCAACTCTTCAGGTATATATATATATATATATATATATATATATATATATATATATATATATATATATATATATATATATATATATATATATATATGTTTATGTGCACAAATGATGATTATGCAAGTGAATCATTCTGGAATTTGTACTATTATTACGTTCATAGAAGCTAGTGTAATTATTTTGAACGTTTCAATCAACACTAAAGAAACAATTGGTCAAATAAATATCGGGGGAGTCCTTTTTATTATTGATGTCATACGAAGGACATTTCTATTATTTATATAGTTTAATTCGCCATTTTATATTCTATCGAATCATTATATATATATATATATATATATATATATATATATATATATATATAATATTACGATATGTGATATTTTTTATATTAAATAATTTTATGTATCTATCATATTATTATAATTAATTCGCTTCTTTTAAATTAGATGAATTTTTTGTTTTTAAAATGATAAAATCATGCTCTTTATGTCTATGAATTTTTATAATACATATTACATAAATAATCTAAATACAATTAGAATATATTATATGAAGATGAATTCGGTAATTTTTTTTAATAAACTATCGATTCGTAAAAATAAATTATTTTCAATATGTGTATGCATGAATAAAAATATAAGGCAAATAAATATAATGAAGACATCTATATAGTGTTACGTGTTTAGACGTTTAAAATAAATGTGTAAATGAAATAAGTGGTATAATTCAAAAGATCTGTTATGAAGTCGTGTTCTATAAAATAGAAGATTAACGAGAAAATACAAAATGAAAACTTGTTTTTGAAATTTATCAATTGAGAGTATACAATTTATATGAGATTATTGAGAAAAAAAATAATTAAAATAAAAAATTGAAATGTATTACATAAAAACTAAAAATAAACAGAAATAATGAAAAATAAAATAAATTTCAAGGGTAAAAAATAAATTAAAAATAATGACAATATTTCTGATATTAAAAGTTATTTGTATTTATTTTTTTTACTTTATTTTTAATGATATTTTCTTGATTAAAATATCGACAAATATATTATATATTCGGATAACCTTTTTTGTTGGGTTCAAAGTTTTTCGCGAATATCATTTATATATATATATATATATATATATATATATATATATATATATATATATATATATATATATATATATGATATTCATATTAAGTTCTTATCATTTTCCAGTAGCTTCCATGTTATTATTTATTTAAAATTATGTCAAACAATATGTATTAAAATGGCAATTCAATCAATAGAGATGAACAATGCCAACATTGATGACTCATTAAAATATTAAATTACAAATTTAAAACGTATTATTTTCATATTAAGTAATATAATTATAAAAAAAATTAACATTATCGCCTTATTTTATTCTCTAATATCATTTTTTTGTTTTTTCGCCAATATTTAATCTTATGCAGAATGTTTTTATTTTTAATTAACTATATTTTATCTAGATTATCTTATTAATTTGTACATTTTAATTATTAACATTATTTTTATAAAAAAAAATATAAAATGATTTTTTTAATAGTATTTTTCTTTCATATATATATATGCAATAATATGAATGTGTATTTTTATTTTTAATATATATTTTTTAATACGTGAAAATTAATAATTTTAATTAAAATAAAATAAAAATATAAATAAAAACAAAACACCGTAATAATTTATTAAAATCCCGTTTTATGAGAATGGTAAAACGCGATCGAACGAAAACAATGGCGATGATGCAGAATCAGCGCTTCTCAATCTTTAATATTGTGAGTCATCGACGCTGTAGAAAGAAGTGTGTCTTTTCTGTCGTCGAAGCGGCACGACTTTCACGCGAGAATGCAATTAGAGAAATTATGTTTTTCATCTGAAAACGTGAATTTAATCTCTTTAAAGACAATTGGAAACGGAACGTTAAATTATATATATATATATATATATATATATATATATATATATATATATATATATATTTCAAATCGTTTAGGTAAAAAAAAACAGTTGCACATTTTATGAGATACGCATTGTTGATTGTGATTGATTCTAAATATGTTTTAATATCTGAAGATGTAGAAGAATTATTATTATTCGATAGATATAAAATAAACTAATAGAATATTTTTTTTATTATTATTAAAATTTCAGACAATGTTAATTAAATATTGATCGATGAACGATGTTTAAAAATCGAGTTAAATTATATATTTCTATATATATATATATATATATATATATATATATATATATATATATATATATATATATATATATATATATATATATATATGTTAAAAATTGATTCTAATTCTCATTCGAGGTGAAAATAAATTAATAATCTCCTCGTCGAGGATAAATAGAAAAAAAACATAACGTTAAATTTAATAAATTAATAAGAATAGAATAAAGACCCGCTTTATTAGCGTATTATTATAAACAATTTTTATAATGAAATTTATCGCCGTTTGAAATAATTTTTATCACGATAATCTGATAATGTTTTTAGTTCTTCATTAAATCCGATTAAGAAATTATTAGACCAATGCAAATCGCAATGATATTATATTAGATTTACGTACATATATATTGATCGATAGCGTTTTAATTTTGATTAAAAAAAAAATAAAAATAAAACGGTAATTTACTCGATTTTAAAAGTATAAATTTATGAATAAATACAATTAAAATTTATCATATGACTTAAAATTTCATTTTAGTATGAAACACTAATAAAGAAATGGATTTCGATTTTAAACGTTAAAAGATTGAATTGCAGTAAAAAAAAATTGACAACAAAACGAAATATAAATATTATAATAATAGATAAGAATATACATATATTTTAGTTTATAAAATCATAGTACTAAATATTTTTTCATTTTAAAATTAAACCGGTCATTTGTAAAATTCAATCATAAAAACTGATATTTTCGTATGAAAAGGTGAATTTTCATAAAAAAAAAACTATATGAAATATATATAACGAAGTAACGGAATATTTGTGGAACATTTTTTTTTCTGACAAAATGTATCTTTCAAGTTGTCTTTGATGCTGTTAAATAAACTGTCAAATGAGTGACAAAAAGAAATTCATTCCACAAAAGAATGTGCTCGATGCTTTACCGTTGTTTTGTTTAATCATTGATCGACGACCGTTGGTAAACGAATGAATTCATTTATGTAATATTATATATATATATATATATATATATATATATATATATATATATATATATATATATATATATATTTAGTAATATTTTAAGTGTAAAATTCAATTATGAAACTTTATTATCAAAAATGATAGTGTTTTAAATATTTCATCGATAAAGATTTTTATTTTAAATTAAAATATTTATTTTTGTTATGACTTTATTGTTGTTAAAGTTATTTTTTTTTCGCAATAATTTTACTGCTAAACCGTTATATATATTACTGATATAATATTTTAAGTATACAGTATATTATTTTAAATTAATTGAGAATCTTTCTAAATCAATTTAGTTATTATTTTATTATAAAATTTTTGAATTAAAATTTGTAATAATATTTCAATTTCTAAAGATAAAAATTTCAATATTAATATGAATTAAAAAAAAATTGTTTTTTGAAATTTCGAAACACTATATAAAAAAAAGATTGACAACACCTGACAACGATTATTTAAACGATATAAACGAGTAACGGTGGATTGGAAGCGTTTCAAACGTTCCCGGTTATCCGTGAGGTGCGTCGACTAGCGCGCACAACATGAATATTTGCAAGCTGAATTTTCTATTTTTCTTATTTTTGCTCGTCCAAGTTGACCAACTGCTAGCCAAGTGAGTACTAGAAAATAGAACAAAATTATTATCATTTTTTTTTAATCATTATCATTATAGTTAGTTAATAAATATTTTATTTTTAATATATTTTTGTGAGAATGCGTGCAACATATTTTTTAGAATGTGTCGTTTAATGGGTTTACGACAAATTCTAATATATAGTTATAAAAATAATTCGATCTATTTAAAAGTATGTACATACAACACACATACACACACACACACACAAATATTTATAATAAGCGTTTATTAAATTAAAATATATCTTTATAGACAACTGGATAATTTTATTATTTGCGATATTATTATTGTTTATGTTATTGTAAATATGAAAATATGTTCTCAATAATATAAAAATATTGTTTTTTTTTTATTGAATTTCAGCATCAATATTACCGTTATTCAGCTTATTGGCGATGTGATAATTATTGACATTGTATAAAAGCGTTAAAATATTTTTTATAGAAAAATAAATAATACACACACACACACACGCGCACGCATGAGCGCGCGTGTGTGTGTGTATGTGAGCGCGCCTAATTATAGTAAAAAAAGAATCATTAAATGATATTGATATTTGTCAAAAAATTCAAATACTGATTATTATTATCGAAATAATTTAATTTTTATTCGTACTGCGTTATTTAATATATATATATATATATATATATATATATATATATATATATATATATATATATATTATTTATGAATCTATATTATTTTATTATATTAAATAAATTAATATATTAATTACTATTTATATATTTTCTAAAAAATGTGCGAAATTCAGCATTTCTATTGCGATTTATTTGTAATATTTTTGCAAAATTAATAATTTTATAAAATAATATAAATTTTAAACATGAGCGAAACATGAAAAGCTTATTGCGTTATAGATTTATATATATATATATATATATATATATATATATATATATATATATATATATATATATATATATAAGGTAAATTATATTTAAATGTAGTGCTTGTAAGTTTTTCTAGAAAATATTTTATCTCTTACTATAGAAAGTAGAAATAGCATATTTTATCTATCATACATTTTTTTTTGTATTTATACAATTGCATTCTTTGTCTTGTGATAATATTTACATTACCTAAATATATGAAAGCATTCTGCTTTTGGTTTTTCTAATGAACTTTTGAAATATGACAATTTTTTTTCATAATACAGAATAATGTCAGATAAAAGGACACAAATATATATACATTTTAAATATACATAGTTGCTAAGTGAACCCATGTAAAAAAATTTAGGATAAAATAGAATGGTTGCAAGAAAAATTATTTTCTAGCTGGCGAACATAACATTATGATAAATTGCGTTGTGCGAAATATTTATATGACTTTTTTAGAGGTGAAAGGTTCTCTAGGATCATATATTTTTTTTTTTGATAATTCACTTCTTGTTTTATAATCATTTGAGAGAAGATGATGTAAGAAATCGTTTATGTAATATTTTATGGGGCGTCAAGTATGTTATACGTTGATAAGGATCTGTGGGATAAAAAAACTCCATTTGCATATAAAAATCTTTAAAAAATAATTTGAAATTATGTAAACAAATATACACGTTATCTGTTACTTAAATTAATGGTATTTAGTACAGTATAACAAAGTCAAAATTATATATATATATTAACCCTTTGCACGTGAGAAGTGCCGTTTGGTCACCACTTGGATTAATGCGAAAAATCTGTGCACGACAATGACTATTATTGTTAATTTCTTTATAACGAATTACCATACTATTTATGTATAATATTATTTACGAATGGTAAAACGACACCCTTTTAAATTAGTTTGCAACCATATAATCCATATATTTCATATAAAATCGCTAAACACAAGCGATATATAAAATGTTAAAATATAAAAATTTCATACATTAATTTATATGTATAATAATTTAAAGTTAGAAGTAGTAAAATCATCAAAATCGCTGTGAAACATCACGAATGCAAATGGGTTAAAATATTGATAGAACAATATGATATCATTGAAAACAATATGATATCTAATTTGTATTGAAAAATATTTAAAATGATATAACTTCCGTTGACCATCTTTTATACATGATCCAATTTAAGCGTTGAGTCTATCAACATTAATATTTAATATAAGTGAAAATTTAACACTGATTGAAGTCAATAAACATTTGCAATAATGCAATCGTGTGAATGCTATTATATTAAAGTGACACTTCCTCACATTACAAACACTGATCTATATGTAATGACCCATTTTCACAATGTTATTGAACTTGTCTGCATCGTTAAAAAAAAATACTTTTCCATACACAGTTATAAAGTAGTTTCGTTTATTTTCGTTGTAGACAAAGTGTCCGACATTGCTAGTGTTTATAGTAGAAAAAGACTCGAAACAATCTCGTTGTACTTTTTGCTTGATGATGAGAAAACGTGTTAACTTTTTCCATTATGATGATGTTACGAATTCGTTCCACATTTTATCGGTGTGCCACGAATGTTCTTCACCAATTTATTATTATTATTTTAACATTGGTAAAAACGTAAGCGTTAAATAAATATTCTGATATAACTTCTCTATGCTGATGAAGTGAAATATTTTTACATAAATTATATAAATAAAATGTTTCAATACTAATCATTTTTTTTTTGTAATGAGTAACTCACATTTTCTATAATTGAATTATTTTTTTTATGGTAGTGATTTTAATATATGTACTCTCAAATCTAATTTTATGCGATAAATTGTAGAAAAAAAGTTTTAATTTTATTATATTTTCAATATAATAAAATACCAATATTTTGTTTGATATTTTGCAATTAAATTATTTTAAAATTATATACATATATTACACATTTAAAAAGAAATTTTACTTTTTACCCGTCTTTTAATGATAATTAATTTTAATGACGGTTTTACATTTTTTTTTTGAATTTAGATGCTTTCTGAAAATCGTTGTCCTCTTCGATAAAAACAATAGCCTTATTTATTGCAAGTTGCAGAACAACTCAATTTCAGTAAAATTTTTCTTATCCGAAGAAATTCGAAAACTACTCCATCAGTGTAAAAATGAAAAATAAATTTAAAATTTAAACTGCAAACTCTAAAATCGCATAAAATGAGCTTTGAGTGCTCATATATTCTATTAGTTCCAAAAAAATCTTATATTTATTTTTTTATACTGGTTGTAACTATAATATATAGTTTTTTAGAGTCTTATCATTAATTTGATTATGAAGCATGAAACTAAATGTTTGTAACTCAAATTTTAAATTTACTAATTATTCTTCAATTTTTAGTTAATAAGATCTGTTGTTCTTAAATCATTTTATAATAATAATTAGATTTGATCTATAATATATTATGTTTAGATATTACACGTATTTTTCATAAATTTTATTTTACAAAGTCTAAGTGAAAGTTGGTGAGAAAGTGGGTATCATTGTGGTCTCATACATGAAAGCTTATTAAATTTTTGAAAAATATTGCACGCAAAACGAATATTAAATATGTATGTACTACAAAAAAAAAAAATTTAATTAATAAGTAATTAATATCAACCTGAGTAAAAACTATTATATACTGATTAGTTTTTTGTTTTGCAATTATTACATTTAGAAAGAATTAAATAAGACAATAAAACTAAATATACAATATGTAAATGTTTTTATAACTTAAATTTAATATTTTGTTAATCATATATTATATGAATTTCTTTATGTATTTCAAATGTGAAGTCATAAATTTAAAGGATAATTTAACACATATTTTTTCAAATCCTGTTTGAATTGTTATCATTTATTCATGCACATCCACACACACACACACACACACACACACACACATATATATATATATATATATATATATAAATTTGTTTTGTATGTACATACATTATTAGTTATTTTCTCAATTGAGTTAATCAAAAAGAGCAACTCCCCATTGATGAATCGTTTTATAGTTTAACTGGCTTAACAAACCCAGTAACTGCCAAATAACTATATGTATATTATACAATCAATTGACTGACTCATCCTCACATCCTTTATGTTCGAAACCATTGCTATGCATTTAAGCAAAAAAAAAAGAAATGTCCAAGCACAGCATCAACCTTTTTATTATTATTTTAATCTAGTATATCTTTAATATTATCCGACAGTAATGAAGAGAGCTGGTATATCAATCCGTTTACTAGAATAAAATTTGAAAATAAACCATTATGGCAAGAATTTCCTTTGTTTCACACGTATATCAATGGTCAACCAAAAACTTCCACAAAAGATAGGTATGTTTCGATTCAATATGTTGTGATAGGATATTTTTGATATATTATCAATGTTAAATTGTTCAATAGGGAAGATGTAACGTCCAAAAATGAATATGTTCACGTCGACGACATGGACAATATAGAAACTAATGTACAGTCTATCACCAGTAAACCGGTGTCTGCCTTCGATTCCTGGTTGGATTTCAATAACGATGGATTTGGATCACTGTTTAAATTATTTAGTGGCGTATCATCGTTGAAACCGTGGTGGCAGGGGTAAAGAATGATATAATTATTTAAAATAAAATACACTTATTATATATATATTATATATATATATATATATATATATATATATATATATATATATATATATATATATATATACATGCGATATTATAGTGAGAACGTTTGTATCGAACGCGAAGAAGAGGACACGACTGACGAGAATAAAAATGATGAAGAGGAACAAAAGACAGGCTTGTTCTTTAGCAGCACTGTTAAATTACAAATGTGTTATCAAACCGATACTAAATATGAATGCACTCACAAGTAATTAATTTTATATTATAATAGTACGACTATATAAGTATTTGGTACAAAATTATTCTTACTATATAATTAATATATAATATCAGTTTATCACTTAATGAGATCTAATTAATAAATTTAAATTGAATAATAAGTTGATAAAAAAAATCTTTAACAATATTATAAGAGTGGCCAAATTCTATATATTTACATCATTTGAAAGTATATACAAATAATTACTGATATTCTAATGATAGACGTATAATTAAAAGACGATTTTTACAGATGAATTTTTTCAAAACTTCAATTACATTATTTAAAAAAAAAGTATATAGTAGATATTTTTATTAAATACTGGTTTTAATGAGTTGTAATGTAGTTATTATATGATATACAAAATACTATTTGTACACTTGTGATTTGTTTTTTAGAATACGAACACCCACTGAATCAAAAACTTTGAAAATTCGTTATCAATGCTGCTATGGATTTCAAAGAATCAGCGATCAGAATTGTGAAAAGGTTCGACAAATATATATATATATATATATATATATATATATATATATATATATATATAACTTTATTAAACATAATTAAATTTAATTATTTTTTTTCTCTGAATGTAGATTGAACTATTACCCTTAGTGGAAAAAATAAAACAACTGAATGGCTCAGAATTCCTGAAATTATCGCACACCATGGCATCGAAACTTTCAGAGCAAAATTACACGATATTTTTGCCATCGGATGAAGCTTTCAGGGATTTCGCCGATAAAATGCTAGAAACGGTAAATAAAACAAATAATATTCAATGATAATTCAAACATATTTTAGACGAATTAATAATCCATCATAGAATCGTCTCGAATTGCTCGTTCGTTCATCACGACGTCGTAGAAGCATCAGCACCATATCTAGTGAGGATTTGATAAAAGCTCATATTACTGAAGGTTTCAATGAAATTTCACCCGATGATATTCATCCAAGGTATATATATATATATATATATATATATATATATATATATATATATATATATATATATTTAAATAAGAATAGGAAATTGAAAATAATTTGGTAAATTGCTAAATATTTAACATATTTTTTTTACAGTTTATTCGAAAATTCAACGTTGACAATCAAGCATGTGACTTCTTCAAATGACGATTCATACTATTTGGTAAATTGCGCCAAAATTGTATCCACAAATAACTATGCAACAAATGGAATAGTTCATATAATTGATCGCGTTTTGGTAAATATTAATAAATTTATTAAGTAACAAATAGTATTATACAATATTAAATTGGCATATGAATCTATTTATAATATATTAAATTGATATAAAGAACGATATTTGAAGGTTTGAATGTGAATTTTGATGATTAGTCTATGATAAAAATTTAATCACCATTCTTGAGTTATTAGCAAAAATATGATTTTCACATTATTATAATTTATTGTTGTTAAAATCATTTAATATTATTGTAAACGTTTGAATCGTTTTCAGCTTCCCGTTGAGAATTCCATAATGGAGATCATTAAAGCGCGCAAAAGTTTCTCAACATTTAGACTTCGTATGTTTTAATTTGATTTTATTTTATTTGTATCTAAATTCAAAATATCATTTTTGATATGCACTTTTTTCTTTTAAACTATATATAGTTCTGGAAAAAACGGGACTCGCAAACAGCCTGGATTCGAACGAAATATGGACCGTGTTTGCACCAACAAATAAAGCATTCGAGAAACTTCAGGCTAACCATCCGCGCATTATGCAAAAACTCCTCAAAGGAGACGCTTGTACAATTAGTATGTTAACCTTTTTTTTTCCTCATTTAATTTTTCATTATAAAAGAAAATTATAAATAATTAAATATTTTTGCTCAGATGTATTGAAAAATCATCTATTATCCCACACGTTCTGTTCGGCTGCAGTTGAATTGGAAGCATCCGGCGTTAAGAATTCCATGGGCGGTCTATTAAGAGTATCACAAAATATTAACAAAACTGAAGAAAATTCTTTGAACGTAAATAATATATTATAACATTTACATAAATGTTTTGATAAATTCATTGAATATTTTATTTTGATATTTAAGGAATTCGATACAGTTGAATTCTATGTTGATAATGCGGCTGTTATTGAAACTGATATAATGGCAACTAATGGAGTAATTCACGCTATTGACGATTTATTGATGCCTGATTCTGGTAATTCATTTAACATAATTCTATTCAAATTAATATTTCTACATTTTAGTTATATATATATATATATATATATATATATATATATATATATATATATATATATATATATATATATATATATATACATGTTCAGATCATAAAATTGTTTAAATTTTGTTTTAGCTATATCAATAACATCACTCTTGGAAAAAAAGAAGTTGTCATTGTTCCATGAGCTTATACGTAAAGCTGACATGCTTGAGGAAATTGATAACCTTTCAAATGTAACTTTCCTTATTCCAAGCGATAAAGCTATAAAAAATTATTTAAAGAACGAAGAACGAAGTTTTGATATGGAATCCATATTTAATGAAGATCATATTAAAGGTTTTAAAAATAGAAATAATGGATCATAATTAATCTCACAAATATTTATAAATTTGTATAAATAATTACAAACATCTTTTTTTTATTTTCAAAGATGAAGATAGAAAGGAATTGCGTTCATTTATTTATCATCATGTTATACCTGGAGCAATGCAAAGTTGTGATCTTGAAAATAATGATATGAAACAACCATTGGGAAAATTCTCACCAGTGAGGATCAATCTTTATTCCACTGTATGTAATCAAACTACTCGTTTTTTTTTGTGTTTTGAAAATTTTCACTTTTTATTAATAAAGATTATTAAATAAAATAATGTTGAAAATTTTAGATTCCCATTTACATTACATATAATCGTGCAACAGTGGATTGCGCCAGATTAATACATTTCGATGCTCAACAATGTGATAATATATTACATCAAATCGACAGACCATTATTAAATACCAATCAGACTTTGATGGAGAGAATCAGAAACAATCCAAAATTGACAATGCTTCATAAAGTAAATATAGAATATTTTTTTTATTGATACAAAAAAATTACAATGTTCAAAAACGCTATATTTTATATTAATATTTAGGTATTAGTCGGATCAGAAGTCGAACAAATTTTAGAGAAGAGAAACAATATAACATTCTTAGCTCCGACAAACGAAGTTTTCGAGATGCTGACGAACAAAGATTTTGAATATTTATTGCAAGATAAAAAAGTAGTCAACACAATTTTGTCGCAACACATATTGAAAGGTAACTTAAAATCACACTTATTTTAATGTATTTTCTTGTACTAATTTTTTTTTGTCATATATATATATATATATATATATA
This sequence comes from Leptonema lineaticorne, assembly GCA_024500535.1. Lineage (NCBI taxonomy): Eukaryota > Metazoa > Arthropoda > Insecta > Trichoptera > Hydropsychidae > Leptonema > Leptonema lineaticorne. Next base: position 2,770,063 of record JANIJI010000011.1, on the reverse strand, counting down.
TATATATATATATATATATATATATATATATATATATAGGTGTTATATGTTGCGCCGGTCTTCATAATACCGTATGGCCATTTACCAAGAGTCTTGAAACATTCAACGGAGATTCTTTATTAACAAGCAGGAATAAAATTGGAAGCGCACCAATAGATTCATGCGATTACATGGGTACCAATGGTGTTTTGCATTTCACCGACAAGGTTATTCATTATGAATTATAAAAGATAAATAGTAAAAATTATAAAATAATACATAATCTCTTTTTCTTTGATACATACAGCTGATGGTACCAACTAAAATTGTGTCTCCGCAAGATGGTTCTAATGTTGATATTTTTCTGTATGGGCTCGATAAATTTTCGCCATAACTCCCAAATTAAATAAATATAAATAAATCCTGAGTAATAAATTCAACTAATACATATTTTCATATGCGTATATTTCTTGTATATGATTTGAGTTTCGAGTGTAATTGAGAATGTATGAATAAATTATTTTTCTGTACAATTTTAAGTATTTTCCTGTTAGTAATTGCTAAAGAAAATATATATTCGAAAACTTGTGATAATAAAAATATTTACTATAAATCAAACGTTTTAATTGATGTTGGAAGAAAGAAGAAAAAAAAATGATTTTTTACAATAATAAAAAGCATTATAAGAATTTGTAGAAATTTTTATTATAAAAATTATTTAACATATTTTAGTGTTCGATATAAATTAAAAATTTACTTTTTCTGCATTATTGCCAACGTTCTTTGTATCATTTTGGCACAAAAGTTTGCCCAACAATTATTTTTGTCATACATATTTTAAAATAATAAAGAGAAAGCTATCAATTTGGATACAATGCAAAAATGATCATACGAGTTTAATATTATCTATAGCTTAATTTAGGCAGAACAATTATTAGGAAGTGTATTTTATAAATGAATATAACTATTAACATGTAAAATAATTATCAAGGAACGAAAAAGAGCTATAAATATTTATTTAAACTAATTCTAGGGCTGGTAAATCTTATTTTAAAAATCAATTAATCGTTTGTAAACAAAAAAATAAAATAATTCGTGGGACAAAATAAAATATTATTAATAATTTTGATTTGCCAACCCTAATCACTAGCTAAAGTAATAATATATTTCAATCATATCTATTGATATTTATTTATTTTTTATAAAACCAAAATTCTCAATCAAATATGAAGTATCAACTAAAATATAATCTGTTATGAGAACACTAATTTTAATAAATAATTATCTATAAAATTAAATTATTTTAGAATCAAAATATAAATTAGGATTTAAGTATAATTAATGTTTCTAAATAATGTATTCCAACCTTTTTTTTTTAATATTTGTGTATCCTTTTAATATATTACAAAACAATTCCATGATATTAACACATAGAAATTTATAATTATTATGACAAATAATAAATTAATTAACAAATAACTTGTCAGAAGTTATTTTTTATTGCATATTCTTAAAAGTACACCAATTTATAGGTTGGAAATTACTACTCACAATTTAATGGTATAGTCTATAATAAGATACCAATTATTTAAAACCATATTTATTTGTATTTATGACAACAACAGATATGATCAGGATACAAAATAAAAAAAAAACTTTTATTCTCAAACATTTTGAATGTTTTTAAAAAAAAATTTACTTTCGCAGTGAAGAAAAGTACATAAGGATATTTAATCTACAATATTACATATCAGTACTAACATAGGAGATACTTAATACAAAATCTCACTTATAAAAATCTGCATTAAATTATAATACAGATATCAATAGTAGTTAAGAATAAGGGTAATATGAGTGAAGTGTCTGAAATATATATTCAACGCTTAATATTTATATAGTGGAAATGCCATTTTTCATAACATACTCTCAGATTCTATATCAATAAACACAACACTTTTACCCCAAAAACCCTTTCCACGTTCATATAAAACTGAATGGAAAAAATAATAATGAGTTATTAAAAATATAAAACAAAAAATGAGTTGAAATGAAGGAAATATTATTAACTAATGCATGTAAAAGTAAAATAAAAACACATAAAGTTTAAAATATGAGATTATTGTCTGAACTTTGAAAAAGTTTTAAAAATAAATAAATGATCAGCGTGCTTAAACCAGATCATTGAAAGGTATGCAAACAACTTTTGCATAAACAACAATATTTGCATCCCAAAGTATCGACAATATTATTGACCTTATAATACCTGCATACTTAATGTAAGGAATGGTTTGTCGGATCACTTCAAATTAATATTTTTTCAAAAAAAGAATTTATTTATAGAATTTAGATTATTAAGTATTAAAATTGTAATATCTAAAATATTTGAATATTATAAAATTGCATACTTTTATCAATTTATCATAAAAACCCAATAGTGCAAAGTCTTATAAGAAAAAACATTATTTTGAAGTTGAATTAATGATTTCTATCAATAAAATCAAAAGATATATATATATATATATATATATATATATATATATATATATATATAAATATATATATATATATATATATAAATATATATATATATATATATATATATAAATATATATATATATATATATATATAAATATATATATATATTCGAAAACACTTTCCAAATGGACTAAAAAGTAAAGATTTTTCTTAAAGAAATCGGTTTTAGAAAGAGGAAATTTCAGAGGGAATGGACGTGTGTGTTATTTTTAAGAAGAAGGAAAATTTTTAAGGAAAGAAGGGAAAATTTTAGGAAAAGAGTAAAAAAATACATAAAGCTGTCGTTTTAAAATTTTGATCAACAAATTTAATGTTACTTGATTTGTGTGTTTGTCATCAAGAATGAGAAAGTATGCAAAATTTCAACTCAATTAATTGGATATTGGGAAGTGGTTGAAAAATCGATTACAAAATTCCACCTCATCAAAATTACAAACAGTGCAAGTTAAATAAAAGTGTGTTAAAAAATGTGTGGAAAGGGTTAAAAAAATAGTTAAAACCATTTGGAGATTACTTCTTATTTTTACTGCCTTTTGTTTTTGCCTTTGCAATTTTCTTCTCCTTTTTCTTTTTCAATTTATTTCCCTTTTTCAAGGCTTTAATTTTCCTTTGGCTTTTCCAGACTGGATGTTGTCCATCCTTTAATTTTATAGAACTATTATCTTTGGCCTCGTCATCAGATACTTTGCCATTCTCTTGCATAATAACGTCATCTGAGTTGTTAGCACCATTATTCTTCATATACAAAAAGAAAATACCAATATATTAAAAAAAATATTTTAAAATGCATATACATTAAAAAAACCATAAATATTTAACACTGTTTATTAGATAACTGAAAATAAAATGTATTTTTTCATAACATCTATTTTGTTTGGATAAAGCACATCATAATAACATTTGATAAACGAATGCAATTAAAAAATAAAATAAAAATCCAATGCAGATTATGCATAAAATATAAAAAGGCCATTTTGATACGATAAAGAGAGTTTTTTGTATTTTGAATATAAATACAAATAAAATACAATATAACAGGGTTGCGAACAATGTAAATTCCAACACATATTTATACATAACAGATAAAATACATTTTTAATAATTAAATATGATTATATAATATATTACCTTTTACTTCTGTTACTCTAATGGAGAAATTTTTTAATATTATTTATTTCTGTTAGAAATAAATAGTAAATAAATTGATAGCATAGCATATAATTAAAACTACTTTCTTAGAGTTGAAAAACACATATAAATATATAATAATAAACAAGTCGCACTCAAAAATATATTGAATAATAAAAAAATATATAAAAACAATTATAATGATAATGCGCGCTAACTATGTTTTTAAACATAGTTAATTTGATGAACTAACAAGATGAAAAATTAAAGAAAAAATAATATATTGAAATAGAAACAGCAGTATATATTAAAAATAACATTTCGCAAACAAAATATCGCAAATAATATACAAAAAAAGAAAAACAATTTAATCATCTTTATTAAAAACTCACTCTTTAATATTTAATCACTCCTTATTAATTAAAGTATAATTGTTAAAAATATATAATCATTTGAAACATTTAAGCGTTGATTCGTTATTAAATAAATTTAGTGCTGAGAATATAAAATATAATATTTTAAAAAATTTGATGTTGAAAAAAATAACAATGTTAATTCTGAATATTCATAAGATAATATTTTAACTACTTACATTATAATATATATATATATATATATATATATATATATATATATATATATATATATATATATAAGGCAATACATACATATTAAAAAAAATATAAACCTTATTGGAAGCCTCGATAGCTGCAGTCATTTCTGATAAATCTTTCAGTATTTCTTCTTTTCGTATTCTTTCAGCTTCCTTTGTAAGTCCAAGTGTTTTTTTCAATTGTATAATTGCTTTTGCATTATATATTTCTCTTTTAGCTTTCACATTCCTCCTTCTGGACTTGCTTCGAATAGATTTTGCCATGATATCTATAATTTTTAATTATCGATATATATTAAAATTGAATTTTGATTTTTGATGTAATGTAATAAAATATTTATTTATTAAATTAAAAAATAGGCAATTTATTTTATTTTGAAATACATAAATGGTAGCTAATTATATAAAAAATAAACCTCTCACATTTATTCTAAAATATATCAAATTATTAGCAAGAAAATATTATACACATATACATACAATAGAAACGAATGCAAATAATAAACAAGTCGATATATATCTTAAAATTTTCTCAAAAATATTAGATTTTATCAGATGACATTCTATGACTTTATGGTATATGATCATTTTATATACTTTTCCAAATTTGATCGAAATTACTATTTTATATATATATACAAAATTATACCATAGTATTATTTATATATAAATTTTGACCCATAAATAGTTCTTTAACCCGGCACAACATTGAAGAATTCTTATTATAAATAATAATACAATTTATAAAAAAATCACAATATATATATATATATATATATATATATGTATATATATATATATATATATATATATATGTATATATATATATATATATATATATATATATATATATATAAATTAATTTGTCTTATTAATTTATAAGTTTCCAACTAATAAATTAGTAAGACAATACAGTAAAATAATGATTTATTGTAATAATGGATGAAATATTTGAAGTAATCAACGTTGAAATTTAAATGATTTTGGGATCCAACATTTGAAACCAGTAATAATTTATATAAATGATTTAATTTTACTTTTTTAATCAAAATTTTATAAAAAAAACATACATAACAAAATTAATTACTTAAATATTAGCCAATTATAAATATTAAAAAAAAATGAGCAATGTGACTCGTCATTAATTTGGTAGATATTAAGTTGAAGAATAATAAATTGACAATAAAATATGAGAAAAATGAATAAGTGATAAAAAAAGAATTAAAAAATGTAAATAAAAAGATATATTTTATCAATTTTACTGTGTTACGTTGGAAATAAAATCTTAAAATAAAATAATAAACATTAATACAATGTCTTAAGAAATATGTAAAATTAAAAAAAAAAGAGTAACAAAATAAATTGTGAAAATGTATAAAAAGTATATTATAAAATATGTCATTTTTTAAAATTATATTGTTATTTTCCTTAGTATGTAGTTTTAAGTTGCTTATAATTCGTTTCTGATTAGCATTTTTAAGAAAAAAAAAAGATTCATTACTTTTACGTTCTTTAAATGCCATTTATTGTTAACTCAATAGGTATATAGGTTAATTTTTAAATATGCTTTGATTACAATGTAATCTAGTATACTGAGACGTATTATCACTAAAAAGAAATTCTGTAGATATTAGGTTGAAAAAAATACAAAATATATATTCTCGGATAATTACATCGAATAAACATAGTCTTGCGTTTTTCTATGTTTTGCAGTAAAAATATTTTACATTATATTCTTTTTACTAATGCAATCTTGTGAATAATATTGAAACATACTTTTTTTTTCACAGAAAATGTTGGTAGAAGAAGTAATTGCGTTCAAACTAGTCTTTATTGATCTAATGTATATTATATAAATATACCTTAACCCATATTTCCATTTCAGAATATAAAGATAATTACTGAAATATTTTAATTTTATATAAAAATTTCTTTCTCAAACCCAGTCACAAACTATCCATATGGAAAAATTGAGTGAAATCGACGAATAAGATAAATATATTTCGTGATACACAAATATGATTTCCTCTTCTTTGTTCTTTTATTAAAACAATCCCAGACGAAAAATTATGTAAATTTATTTTTTTAAGAAAAGATATTTAAATTTTTATGAGTGAAATGTTATTTAATTTGTTTTATAAAATAACATTTTCGATCAAAAATTTTATATTCAATTAATAATTACATAATATTTTTAAAATATAAAATAGTTTAATTAATTTTTAAGACATTTTATTATATATAGGGACTTTTTTTAGAGGTATAGAACTTTAAATTGCAATAAAAAAAACGATGAATTATTTGATTGATATGAATTTTTTATTTATTCGAAAGATAATCTTGTGGCATTACATTTTAAATATGATTTCTGGCATATAACCGCCACGGCTGGATCGGGTGTAGTGCAATCTGGACGTACAATTTTCGATGACTTTTTCTAACATTTGTGGCCGTATATTGGCAATAACACGGCGAATGTTGTCTTCCAAATGGTCAAGCGGTTGTGGCTTACACAGAAAATAGTTTAGCAGTGTTAAATCACAAGATCTTGGAGGCCAATTCACAAGTCCAAAACGTGAAATTAGGCGGTCACAAAACGTGTCCTTCAATAAATCGATTGTGGCACGAGCTGTGTGACATGTTGCGCCGTCTTGTTGGAACCACAGCTCCTGTACATCATGATTGTTCAATTCAGGAATAAAAGAGTGAGTAATCATGGCTCTATACCGATCACCATTGACTGTAACGTACTGGCCATCATCGTTTTTGAAGAAGTACGGACTAATGATTCCACCAGCCCATAAAGCGAACCAAACAGTCAGTTTTTCTGGATGTAACGGTGTTTCGACATATACTTGAGGATTAGCTTCACTCCAAATCCGGCAGTTTTGTTTGGTGACGTAGTCATTCAACCAGAAGTGCGCTTCATTGTTAAACAAAATTCGCTTATCTAAGTTATCGAAAATTGGACGTCCAGATTGCACTACATCCGAGCCAGCCGTGGCAGTTATATGCCAGAAATCATATTTAAAATGTAATGCCACAAGATAATCTTTCGAATAAAAAAAATCATGTTAATCGAATAAGCCATCGTTTTTTATTGCTATTTAAAGTTCTATACCTCTAAAAAAAGACCCTATATAAGTGAAGGTAAAACTGTATAGCAAAATGTGGTCTAAGAATAGTATATGTACGCACATATATGAGAATTTATAAAAACGCGTACGCAAATGTTGGTAGTATCTGTATTGGATTATTATATATGAAAGTAATTAATGGACCTCTGTTTAAATCTGTTTATTTTTTTAATGTACTGATGGATATTAAATAAATATTTATTAGTAAAAAGAAAATTTGTTTCAATATACTTAATTTATAATATGTTTTACATACGAAACGTATTTGATTTAATAATATGAAATATACCCACATATGCCTGCAGATGCACACACTTATACATACATGAAGATTCTACTTTTAGTTAAATATAACTTTATTTTTTTACTATTTTTCTTACTAATTTTATTATCATAAATAATTTCATAGCAAAGTTATGTTAAGTAACAAATTTTTGAGATTATACAAGTTCAAACATTTATAGAAGACAAATTAAGGATATATATATATATATATATATATATATATATATATATATGTATATTAGCAGACCCTGCAATTACGCGGGATAAACGCTAGGAGATGATATATATATATATATATATATATGGACCTAATATTAAAAAAATATTTTCTTTATAATGTATAAAAAAATGTAATCTTCATATGTATGCCAATCCTTAATATATAACCTTCAATTAAGCTACCGTTTGCGGGCATTCTATAACAATCATTAGTATATAACAAAGCATTGAATTGTCGACATGTTCATTCAATATGGTCTTTTATAAGAAACTGTAAGACAATTATTTTCTATTTGCGATGATGTAATTTTTAAGTTGATCTGAATAGGTTAAAAGTTGGGAAATTAAGTACAATGATATTAATAAATAGATATTTTTCATTCTTCTACGAGAGGTAAAACACTAAGGTTATATAAAGTAAAATGAGCGATCAATTAAAGAGTCAGTAAGTGGATAATTCATGTGGAAGCGCCGTAAAATATAAAAGTAGAAAGACGTACTTACAATATTTTTTATAAATGGAAAAAAGATTTTACCCTTTAGATAATAACATTTAGAATCGAAAGTTAACTAATAAAAAGTTAAAATTTCTTACAGAAATATTTTGAATACATATATAATAGATATTTAATTGGGAAGTTAAAGATAAATGAGAAAAAGAAGGGTTTTGGATAAGGCAACGTATATGAAATAGAAATTTCTCGAGCTGTTCCGGTTATGTGGCTTGGTGTGGAAACAGCTCTTGTACTAATTATAACGCGAACAAAAAATATCAAATACTGAAAATATTCTTGGATTGAATTCATTCTTATAAAATAAAAAAATGAACATATCGGCGATAAGGAAACGAGGATTTGAGGTTATGTATAATGTGGCGACACATTCTGACGAGATCACATATAGACAGTGTATTATACAAATTGAACAGCTAGAAATGATATTTCGTAACAAACATATAGTATGTTAAAGTTCAGTGCTGTGGTATATGTGATAAAACGTGTTAATAATGATGAAATTGTAATGATGCTACCAGCGAACAAGGCTCCGAAGCCGCGTGTTCCGATATATTTGAATCGATTTGTACATTATAATGAGAACGGGTTTCGTTCGTTTAAAACGATCAAGAAGCCACAAATTATGAATTAAAAATGGTAAAGGTATTCATTTTCTAGAAAAATCTAGTACAATCAATATAAAATACAGTTACCTTCCAGTAAAGAGCTTCAATCGAAGAGCACGCCGCGTCCAAACCCAACGCAGTTCTAACAGACAGTGGCAGAACGGCTGCCAACAATAAGACTCGTATACGCATACATTAAGACGCAGTAGAGCCAACTGTATAACAACCAGTTATACATATATAATTTTTACATTAAAATATATAAATATTTGCTAAACAAAAAAGATCATTAAAAAAATAATTTGTGTCAGAACATTTTATATTGGATTTAACTTATTTAGTTCTAGAAGAAATTACTAATTAAAATTATTTTTAAATATAGAATAACTGTATATTTTTAATGATTATAGAAAATAAAAAAAAATGTTATTAGTTTATAAATTCGGTATATACCTAGAAATAAAAGTTCAATTATATTTTTAATACATTTAATTCTAAAAAGAATAGCTATTATTATATATATTTTTTTTAACAGCCGACTATTTAAGAAATGATTATAAACGTAGTGTATTTTAATTTTAATTTGTCTAAACGGCTTTTATTCAATACAATAATATTTTTCGACACCATATTTTTATATATAACTTTTAAATTTATTTCTTTCTATAATCATCATTTTAAATAATAAGAATTTATCTATTATTAGACTTATTTTAATAACAAAACATATCAAACTTTTTAATAGTGTTTATATAAAAAAATTATAACTTAACGTTACTTTATAATATAAAGGGAGAAAATAATAATAAATTTTACATTTACTGTAAAGTAAAAAAAAAAACTTTTTATATAATTGCTCGATCAAACTAGAATTTGTTTAAAGACGTATCTAAAAATAAATTATATTAAAATTACATTTAGATTTTTTTATGCTTAATCGCAAATATTTCGAAATCTTATTATTCATTAGATATTGTTATTTAGTACAGATATTATCCATTTTAGGGTAAATATTTTACAAAACAGTAGAATCAACATGCTATTTAAATTTTTCATCCGCGACAAATATAAAACGTTTGATATAAACATATTGTTTTTTAGTGATAAAATAAACTTTAAATTAAAAACATTAAAAATTATTTCCCAAAATAACTTTCATCATAATATAATAAATATTATTTTTCTTAAACAATTAAAAATATAATTATGATAGTCTAATAATACCTACAATATTTATCAAAAAAAATAATAATATTGAAATACCGAATAATAATTGAAAAAAAAAATGCTTCAAAAACATAGTCGATAGTTTTAGTCTTTGGACCAACATTAGAATTTCCGTGATGCCATTTCGTGACGGTCACGACGCCATTTGCTATTTTTCGTCGGTTGTGCTATCTGCGATTTATTATAAAATTATTATAAACTAACTTTTTATTGTTATAAAAACCTATATTTTTATAAAACAATACAGCCACAACTCTACATTAATATTGAAATTTTATACAATAGCTTGTTTGCAATATCGTCTTGGAACTCTTTTATAAATAAGATCGTATTTTTTTTGGTTCTTTTAATTCCTTTGTTATTACATTTATGGTATAATTTCCATAGCCTTTAATTTTTGTAAATGTTTCACTGTATAAATATTATTTTTCAAATATGTAATCGTTTTTCAGTGTACCTGCAAATACAAGAAAAATCGAATAAAAGCGAATTAATTGCATCCGGATCTTTGGGTTTTATAAGGCACAATTTAGATTCTTATTGCTCATTTGACGTTGTCCTTGAGTAATAGAAATTGTTTGAAAGGGCTGAAACATGAATTGATAATTCAATACCTATCATTTCACTTTTAGAATCTATATGAATATATAATGAGATGTTTTAATTGAGTACCATGTAACGTTTAATGTATAACACTGAATAAGAATAAATCTTAAATAGAACTAGAAGTATCTTGTATTATTGAATAAATAAAAATTTGTTCATTTTATTAGTTTATAATTTCTTCTCTGATCATAATACACTATAAAGTTGATATTTCGAATAATAGCAAACGAATCCACAATTCTAAATCATGAAATTTTAAAAAGATCTAACTTAATTATGACCTTGTTGAGGACCCCGGTTGTTTTTTAATTTTTCAATTATAATATTCGATATATAAACTACAACAGTAAGAGATATATGAATTTGTTAAAAACATACCAAAGTATGAAAGAGAGAGAGATAAATTTACACAATTGTTAACTGAATATATAATACATTAAAACTATAATAGAAAACATTTAACGGTTTAAAAAGTCTTTAAAACTTAAGAAAGTTACATTACAATATCACAAATGTTATTATGTTATATATAGACAAATGTGTTAAAAAAAAGAGGTTAAATAATGTGTAATTTTAACCAGACAACAACACCTCTACATAAATATTGAAATTTTATACTATATTAAGCTGATTATAAATAAAATATTTCAAAATTACACGATCATGTAGTTTTTCAGATTGCAATAATACATTACAACAATAACAAAAGACATTGACTTGTCTAAAAACATTAAAGAATAATTGATTTTGGAAAATTCTTATGTCTTCAACAATTTCATATTTATTTGAACGATATAGGTGTTGTTATATTTTTGTTTCATGTTTAACAAATCAAGCTTATCAAGAAACATGGATTTTACTTAAAATTTTTTTTTCTGTTACTGCATTTGTCAATCAATTTCAATGTTTCATTTACAATATCATTTTAGAATTACTCATATATATATATATATATATATATATATATATATATATATATATATATATATATATATATATATATTACTCATATATATATATATATATATATATATATATATATATATATATATATATATACATATATATATGTCATTTTCATTATAAATATTATTGTTCAAACGTGAAGTCCTCAAATTTTCCCAGTTTAATGATCAATATTCATCTTAAATGATAATATAGATTCCCGCCTTTTTATTCGCATTAACAATCCAACAGATTTACGTTCTTAAATGTAGTATTTTTGAAATTTAATCTGTTATTTTTAATAACTTTAGAAGATTACTTTTTGTACATACCCACTAAAATGGCTGGAAACTATTATTTGAAACCCATAGGTTTGAAATCATATTTGAAATTATATTACATTCAAATCTTGTAATGCATAAACAGAAGGGATTTGGAATCTCATTATTTATTAAATATAAGTTGAGTAATAGATATTATATGAAAAAATTAACAAAATATAACCTTTTCAAGGTAAATATTTTACAGAATAGTATTATTAAAATGTTTTTAAATTTTTCATCTAAAAATATGGATAAATAAGGTATGTATGATCAAATAATGATTTTCATCATGTATAATTATATTAAAGCAAATTATTTGCATCAATGATATAATTCAGAGTAGTGGATATTGATTGAAGGAACTGAAACATAAGTTTATATCTTTTGCGTTTTCATTTTTCTCGATTAGATATCGAATATGTATTTTTTATTCATTGAGTGTCAGTTAAAATGTAAAATTTTATTTGTCGACTCATTTGTTGACATATGTGAAACAATTTAATGATTGTGTTCGTATGTTAGAACTAGCCCATCGAATGTTTGTGCAATTTTTAAATGTTTAAAAATTTGTCATAAATTGACCAAAGACGACGAACACAATAATAAAAAGTTGTTAAAACAGTTAATTAGTACTACACCATCTGTTGGTGAGCGATGGAGGCTAGTTTTAGTATAGCCAGATATCTAACCGATACTATAACAACCATTATATTCGACCATTATAATTTTTTTTTAATCATAATTGTTAAATTTGTCAATATATGGAAATGTGGTAATGTATCAAATATTTAAAAATATGCATTCGTTGAATTAATCATTTGAATTTGCATATTATCACTCTATATGTAGAACATGAAATTGAAAAATTACGAAACGTTTGTATATTTTTTCAGAAATAAACTTTTATTTTCTCAATAATGTTATATTATAATACATGATATGTTTATATTTAATTAGTTTCATTAGTAACAATTATAATTTGATAAAGATTACAGATAATGAATAACTTTTGTTTTAATTAATATAAAAAATATAAGTGAAATTAAATTCGTCAAATATTATATGTTTATATAAGAATTTTGTGACACACATCCGAGACAAGTAATTCGAGATGTTGGTCACACTTTTGCGGTTAGTTCAAAGTTGACATCCTTCTGGATTGTTACATTTGAAATTTCAGCGGTGATTTTTCACATTAAATTTTTTACATACAATACATCATGGACACGCGTGAATATTATCGTACACCGGAAACGCGTCTCTCTCGTGTAGAATTCATATTTCGGAACGAAATGGCGTCAAAAATTGAAGAGGAATTGAACAGGATTTGCAGAATTAGAATATCACAGGTGGAAAAAGATTCGTGCAGGCGAAAATTGAATTTTGACGATTGCACAAGTGAAAATCGACGACGCACTAACGCATCATTTAGTTTCAAGGAAAGCGTGAGGTTAATCTAATTTTTAATATTGCATAAAAAAAAACATAATTATCCTTTTTCATTTATGTATTTCTATTATTTTCAGTCAATGTAAATCTCCAAATAAAGCGTGCGAGAGGTAAGCCGTTGAGATGAACTGCGGAAACGCTAACGTCGAATCCACATACTGGTTAAAATTGTAAATTTTATAATTTTCATATTGTATAATATATATCTCATACACAGATATGTTTTCGTTTTTATTTTCAGCAAAAACTACAAACAACTACAAATACTCTTTGTTATCTATAATCATTAAGATTCTATTGATGTAAAAATTTAGTTTAGAGAATTATTTAATTATTGTTGCTTATAAACTAATTAAATATAAATATGTTTATCGTATACTTTTAAATTCTAATAAAAATGTTCATTACTTAATACTAAATAAATTTAAATATACTGTAACATTTAATAAATAACGCTAGATAAGTTTAATATAAAATTACAACATATTTTTAACTAAATAAAAGTTTATTACTAAAAAACATTTAATGTTTTAGTTTTAAATAAGTTTATAATTTTTTCCCCAATAATACACTGTAATAAGTTAATGTATCTGATACTATTAAACGTGTTCAAATTAAAAAGAAGATAACTTAATAATGATTATTTAGTCACTTAGTTTTAGTCCTACAATCATAATATTAGATATTATAAATTGAAATAGAAAGAGATATATAAATTTGTTAAAATTTGCAAATATTAAAAACAGTTTAATTCTAATTATTAGTTCTTAATATATAATATTTAATTATAATTTTACTATTTATTTTTATTATTACATAAAAATTTTAACTTGTGTTAAATGACAGTGAATTGATATCTTATGAAATGATTTTATTGTGTATTGTAAATTTACTTCTTAATATATTTTTTTGGCAAAATAATATAAATACACAATTTTAAACTTATGTATCATTATTTCTTTTCTTTACTATAATTTGATTGATTTGCATTTGCTTTAAAGAGCACATTAAGTTATTCATTTTATATATACTATTTAATTGACAATTTGAATTTGGCAAATAGGAATGATTACTATTTTTTCATATAATATTATTGGGCTATGACTGATCTGCAATATTATTATTATTTCACAGTGATCTTAATTTTTACTTTGATGCCCTCTCCTTCGTCCAGTTTGTTAGTCTTCAATTTCTTTCAGTCTCTTAATTTGTCTTAAAATAATAATAATACATAAAGTATAAAACTTTATTTACAGTAGAATATATAATATTAAAATCAGACCACCATGGGACATAGCCATTTTGGTTCAATTAGGCGGTTGCTTCAATTATCTGAATATTAAAAAGATGTCTCTCATACGCATTTTTTTCCTTTAAATAAAATAATTAATATAATTTGTGACAATTCTTATACAATATTTATTTTGTGTTTAAAGCTTAAAGCATGAATGTAAATACAAATAGTAATTAAAACTTCTATGGAATTTGAAAAATCCTAATCCAAATCTAGTTATTTCTATAATCGATGATCCTTAAATGTGATATATTTTGAGAGCAGGGATGGCTAGATGTTGCTGTAATCCTCTTCACCTTTGTGGTAAAGAATTCACAAGAAGTAACATTGTCCAGGTATTTGTTGAATGAATTTTATATTTTTTTTTTGTGAGAAATACTTAAACTAGCTACTTATTTCCAAATTCATTGTACCAGCAACTTTTAATTTATTTAATACTAACATATGAATTCCATCTTTTAAAACATTAATCAATAGATACGTTTAAATGACTAAAATTGTACCAAATCTAATTTTGTTTCAACGGTTTATTGGTTCCATTAAAATATACAAAATTAATAGTTATTTTAAAATACATTTTAAATTTTTAATTTTTGTTCTAATTAGTGACTAATTTTATTACCATCAACATCTTCTGTATATCTACTGAGAATTCAGAATATTTCCTAGACGACTATTCTTTCATTAATTACAACATTTCTATATAATATTGATATTTCATTTTTGATGTTTTTTTTATTTATATAGTACATTAACATTTTCATTTTTTTTAAGAATTGATCTATTTCAGCATTAAAATTTAAATTGTATAAAACATTATATGCTATAACTAACATAATAATAACCAAAAGTAACAAAGAAATTAAAAATAATTTTCTCCTATGTATTATATATAATTATTTTTATATAGTACAATATAAATATAGAAAGAAAGGAATATTTTCGAAGTAATAAATAAAATTTAATGATTATATTAAAAATAAATAAAATTGACATTTCTCTAATTTCTAGATTATTTCAAAATTGTAATTAGTTTTACAACTAACGTTGATTTGATAGTTTTTTTCTTTATAAACCTCATATAGCAAATATTTTGAAAATTCGAGTCGAGATCTATATTTACACCTATAAATTTTAAAATATTATATATATATATATATATATATATATATATATATATATATATATATATATAAATATATATATATATATATATATATATATATATAAATATATATATATATATATATATATATATATATATATATATATATATATATATATATATATATATATATATACAAACAAAATATGAAAATTACAAACCTACACATTATTTTTGTATACTCAATAATTATTATGTAAAAAGTACATAGTATAAAACAATATATTTGATTTACTCAATTCAAGACATATCTTAAAACTTAAAAAATATTGATGCATTATATAAAATAAAACATAATGTAGAAAGCAAAATTTTATATTATTTTATGAATCATAATTAATTCAATATGTAACTTTGAAGTTGCAATGATCTGCAATGTTTCCATATCTTTGCATAAATATATAAGGGTGTAATTAAAAAAAAATTTGCATTAGTATAGACAACTATTATCATTTATAATTTCACTATCAAATAGTTTTTGAAAATAGGTTACAGGAGAGAAGATCCTTCGGCGTCCTCAAGGAAGTGTCCTTTCCATGAGCGATAACAATTATTATTCGTTTGAGACACTGATTACCAATTGTGATCTTGAAATTTCCTCATCTGATGACGACTCAGTACTCAATCCATCATCACTGTCAATAATATTTATGCGTCGTCTGATAAATGCTATTGGATAATCTTCATCAGACTCAGAATCTAATAAAGAATCTTCAGAACTATTACTGCTAATTTGTCTAATTCTAATTTCTCTTTTAATTTTTATACGATTTTGTATCCACATTTTGAATATTTGATATGTAAATTTGATAATAGAAGAAAAAATATTAGTAAAACTATTTGAAATGAAATGTGGAAATATTTTCTTGTGATTTGAAAATTACATGGTTCCATAGAGGGTTAAGTAAAATAAATATTATTTTTGCTATCTTGATATTATTTAAAATGAAATCTTAAAATAGCATTAGTTATTGAAAGAAAATCATTCTGATTGATATTTCGCAAACTTATAATGCTTTTGAGTGAAATATTGCATAATATGAAGATACACCGCGTAATATTATAAACATTAAAGATAACCATTCAACATAGAGAAAATTGAATAATAATAATAGTAATAATAAAAGAATTCGAAAGACAAAAACAACAATGGCAAATCATTTGGCAAAAGATCAGTGGTGTAACTTTTTGTAAATCGATCCGATGTTAAGATGGCCATACATTTGGTCATCCGTGACGAAATTGCGTCAGATAATCTAAAGCAGTGGCGGCCAACCTTTTTGTTTTCTTTTCAGCAATTTCTTTGATTTCTAATTCGGATACGCTACAAAATTTCGATTCAAAGTCTTCTCTAAAAAAAAAATCATGTAATCGTATAATGAGCCACATGTTAGCTACCCCTGATTTAAAACTAATACTATTTTTTTATATTGTTATTGAAATTATAAAAAATTACACGATATATCATATATAGTAATCTGATATATGCATATCAGATTATTACCAAAAATTAATTAAACCGTAGTTCGATAATTGG
>JANIJI010000011.1:2717500-2747500 GCA_024500535.1 Leptonema lineaticorne | reverse complement strand
ATTTAATAGAAAATATTTATTTTTTTTACTATATCTTTCCCAAAAATAAAAATTTGGAAAATTTCTCTTTACACGTTATTAACATTAAATTTCTTAAGGTTATTTAAAAGGTATAATAGATTTGCGTATAGAAAATTCCGTTCTATACGTTATATAAGTGAAAACTCGACGCATAGAAATCAGTTATGAAATATTTGGCATTAACCACCGCGAAATCTCACTTTAATCAAATTATTTCCAGCTTTGAGGGCTATTTTTTGAGAATACAAACTCAATTATACAAATTAAGAATTGTAAAATTTTATACTAAAATTTCTTTTATTGTGTTTTTTTTTAATTTTTGAAATAAAATTTAAAAAAAATATATAGATCGTATTTCCCTTATTATTTGTACCTTTATAAAGTATATCTGTTTCGAGATATAAATAAATTAGAAAAAAAAATCCTTTGAGATTTGTTTTTAATCACGTTTTTCAAACCTTTAATTTTAAGCAATCATTTAAAAATGGTTGCTTAAATTATGAGAAGTTTTTTTTTACGTACAATTTTATAAGGAATATTTGGTTTTGTTTTAAGTGATATTTAAAAAAGAAACTGAAATAGTTATTATTTTTTTTTTGTAAATAGTGGAAAATTTATTAATCCTTTCTGTGTTGGTTACGTATAATAATTAGAATATCTAAAAGATTTTCAATTTTTCTTCCTCATCACGAACGTGAATTAGTAACGGTTTATATATATATATATATATATATATATATATATATATATATATATATATATATAATTCATTTATAAACGCTGGTTACATATTATTACAAGATTTAATCCTGCAACTGTATGCCGTTCGTTGTTACAATATAAATTGAAAACACATAATGAATAATAAAACTTTATTACGTATATTTACGCCTGAATGAAAACCACAAATGCAAGCTCTAAAGACAGAACATATCGATTTATCGTAAAATTATTGTATCCTTAAACGAACGCATCCTTCGGCGTATATAAATACGTACAAAAAAAAAATATGTAAAATAATTAAACGGTTAAAGTATGAAAGACGTGCAATGTGAAAATTTCACCGGAAAACGTGAACGTTGTTATCTTTGTTTGTTTTTTTTTTTGTTGTTGTTGTTGTCATCACTTTTACTTATTGTAAAGTATGACCTTTGCCGGTTCGATTTTATTGCACGATTTTCGATTTGAATATTGAAGAACATCGCACTTGACCCAATCCAGGGATATTCAAGTATTTGCATAACAATTTTTTGTTAGCGATATTTTTATATTATGAATATGGACAATGTTTTATTAACTTTTATGCTGATAATTTTCAATGAAAATCATGATTATTTGAAGTATATCCAATAAAGATTTTATATATTAAATAATAAGAAAATTTGCATACATAACACACACACACACACAATGATATTCATTTATCAATATGCACTTTCCATAGCGATAGTTTTACTTAACGTATGGACAGTGAATTGCAAATTTCGAACACGGTTTTTGGTCACGAAAAATGTTTTAAATAAAAATAAAAAATAATAATAAACAGTATATATATATATATATATATATATATATATATATATATATATATATATATATATATATAAACATTTCACAATTCATTATCATAAATAATCGCTCAATCACAGTTTAGTGTTCGTTCGCGATTCATAATAGCTTTTCTCAAATATATATATATATATATATATATATATATATATATATATATATATATTTAATAAATATATTATATTCATAAAAAATCTCCCCCGCAATGTCACACATATTTGATACGTTATAAATATAATAATAATAAAACATTTAACAAAAAATCCTTTAAAAATTCGCATGATTTATATTACCTAATAGATATTTGACATTTATAAAATGGAATGTAAAAGAAATACGCACATTGATTTATGATGTATTTTTTTTTTGCACGAATAAATTGTGCGAATTATATTATTTTTTATTCATGATTTTTATATTAATAATATAGATACGAAGAGGGGGGTGGGGCTGTTTGAATATATTGAAAATGTATTATGATAGTTTAATAACTTCAATAAGAATTTAAATAAGGCTCTTTTCAGTATAACGATTAAGCTATTCCAATTTTTCTATATTTAACGATAATTATATGAAAATATTTTATTTATAATATATTTAAAATTACATTGTATTTAAAAATGATTATATAATAAATTTTGTTT
This sequence comes from Leptonema lineaticorne, assembly GCA_024500535.1. Taxonomy (NCBI): domain Eukaryota; kingdom Metazoa; phylum Arthropoda; class Insecta; order Trichoptera; family Hydropsychidae; genus Leptonema; species Leptonema lineaticorne. Next base: position 2,745,266 of record JANIJI010000011.1, on the reverse strand, counting down.
TATATAAATCGAAAATGATAATTTATTAAAAATTTTATTAATTTAGGATTCAGTTTTTTACCATTAATATATATATTTATATATATATATATATATATATATATATATATATATATATATATATATATATATGTATATATATTTATTTATATTTATATATATATATATATATATATATATATATATATACTTTTTTAATTTTATACAATTATTAAACCAGCTAAAAAGGATGCTCAATTTTAAAATATATAAATTATTATATATATATATATATATATATATATATATTAAATATAAAATAAAACAATAATATTTTTAATAATTAAATGGCTGAAAACATCATTGACAATGAAGATATTTCACATTTTCTATAATAAATATAAAACTCCAAATCATATTCAAATAAAATTATACACACACGTGTGTGTGTTCTTTTTTTGTATTATAACTCTTAAAACTTGAAATACAACTCTATCATGTCAAATTAGACATCAGCATTTGACTATTTAATTAATAGGTATATAATTAAAATAAACACACACTAATATTAAATATATATATATATATATATATATATATATATATATATATATATATATTACACTGTGATCAATAAGTAAGGTGAACTTGTTTAAAAAAATATAAATTCTTCATTTATTTTACCAAATCAATTTCTATCCTTGTCAACGCCTTTTCCAGTTCTCGAAACAGTCGTAACAGTCTTTTTCCGGTATAGCCTTTGAAACCTTCTTCGATTCGGTTTTTATCTCCTCAATCGTGTCAAAATGGCGTCCTCGCATTGGCTTTTTGAGTTTATTGATTAGCCAGAAGTATCACGGAGCCAAATCAGGCGAATACTGTGGTTGCGGAACGAATTTTTTTAGCAAAAAAATCGCAAAAAACTAATGCAGTATAACATTGAGCATTATCGTGATGAAGGAACCAAGAGTTGTAAAAAACACGTGTAAATCAGAGACAATTAAACCTTTTGACAAACAGACCTAGGCAAAAAATTTACAATTTACCCGCTTCCCTAATGCCCGGGAGTTTTAAATAACAATTTCACCTTACTTTTGATCACAGTATATATATATATATAAATTTTAAATACGAACAACAATTATTGAAAGTTATAGATTCATTATTGATAATTATCTTGTATTACACGAACATAATCGTGTAATATAATGACGTTCATGACTGACACTTCATTATCAATTTATATTTTATATTATGGAGTCATACGCTTTATATTATATATATAATAAAATGACTTATCATATTAAGCAATACAAAATTGTGAAAGAATTACAAGTCATTAGACATATGCAATATTATATATATATATATATATATATATATATATATATATATATATATATATATATTATAGACAATTACATTGTAATCTTGGTATCTATTGAAGTCTTTAATTGGCTGAAACATTTATTTATGTCATCTGAATGAAATTAATAATATAATTATAATCATCAATTATGAAATTGTCGTGTTTTACAAATGTAGAAATTTTAAAATTAAGCATTGACATTAATAAATAAATAATTTCGATGTTTTACAAATTTTATTTTCTTTATTATGAAATTAATGATTTTCATTACAAAATTAAAAATATTTACAATGAATAGAAAAATAAATGTTGCTTTAATAATAATATTTTATAAATATTGTAGAATAGTTTTAAGTATCAAAATATTTTAAATTTTTTTACAGATTTTAATTTTTTACTTGTTTATATTATATATCGTGATATGAATTGAGAAAAAATATTATTATTATTATTATAAAATCGATCTATTATTATTATAATATATAAAAAAATATTACAATACGCACCTGTATTATTTAAATTATATTATTATTTTCTTAATACAAAAGAGTCAAAAAAGTCAGATTGTGCAACACTATTTGAATGATTGTGCAATAACGCATTTTGACGCAGAAAATACACGTAATAACACTCAGTACAGATAATCACACGGAAACGGAAGTGGTCCATGTCCGTCGATGTCAGACGAAGTAACGCAATATCAACAACAACAACAACAACAACAACAAAAAACACATCTTCGATGATGAAGAAGAAGACGACGACGACGATGATCATCTCGATTCACAAAATATTACGATAATATTTATAAGTTCGTGATGTTTCATAGTCGCCATATGGATAACGCGTACTTTCGCTACTGGAATCAAAAGTTTATTATGCCTTATAGTTAAATAACATTTTAAATTGCAGACGAACGAAGACGATCATTAAATAAAATTAGCAATCAGAAAATTTTATGTAATTTCATTGAGAATCGTTCTTTCTTTTTTTTATTTTTTATTTTTTTTAGATCAATTCCATTCCATGTCGTGTCCTAGGTAAGTACTATAATTATTTATGCCTTTATATTATGCAAGAATTATTCTATATTACAAAATATAATTTTTGAATATTTTTAAAATTGTTTTTCAAATGATTGCGTTTAGTTTTTTAAAAGAAAATATTTCAAGCTTATCCTAGATATGAACAATGCTATGGTTAAATCTGTATAATAATTTTATATATAATAACTATATCAGGAAGTCATTGAAATAAGTAAACGAATGATCCATGAAGAATAAAAGCATTTTATATAGAAATTTGATGTGAATATTGAATAAAAAATAATTTTAATCAATTATTAAATTAAAAAAATAAATCGAAATTAAATTGCATCGATTGTAATTTAGCCATTGTTTAAATTAATCTAACAATAATCGACGAAATACGATAAAATTTTACGATCGCTTAATTAATTTACAAATTACTACAAAATTGTATTATTTATTACGCGGAAATAATAAAAATTCTACGCATTGATACAATAAACCGATTAGAAGAAAAAAAAACAGGTATTTTCTAACGTGAAACGTATGTACGTTTCATTTAGAAGGTAGACAAGAAGACAATTTGATGAGAAAAGAAAAGATAGTTTTCGAAACTAAAAAACGATAGAATTGATCTATAAAAGGGTGCAATTAATATTTTGATATTATATTTAATACATAATAAATATACGACTTATTATGAAACATGTCGTATATAATAAACTGAAAGTGTCGACGACATCTTAGGACTTGAACCCGGAATCTAACGAAACTAGTTATCAGTTAAAGAATATTATGTACATTTTTTATATTATTATTATTATTATCATCTAATTCAGGGGTAGGCAACCTGTGGCCCTTTGCAACTTTTTGTACGAAAAATGAACAAAGTTAGAGCGTGAGCATGTCAAAATATGGCAGGTGACAAAGAATTAAATAGAAATAATTAAAATTTATTTATATGAAAAAACCAACAGAAGATTATTATTCTCGAATTATTTTATTGCCTACAATATTCATCTTTGTTAAATGATTATTAAGATATATTTTAGAAACGCCTTTTAAAGTGAATAGAACTAATATAACAATAAACGGGTACCTAGTGTGATATGTCCAAAATTTAACGAAGTTATGTTGAGTTAAAATAAAACAAATTATAATTAGCTGATAGCGAAAATCATGTTCTTTACGATATATGAAGAAATATTGTGCGCTAGTTGATAGGTTTCGAGATATTTGTCATCCTCTACTTTGAGAACTTTTTTAAAGGAAATCAAAAGAACTATGAAAATTATAAATATAATATTTTCAATGAAGATATTTATAAGGAATATTTTGTCTTTGAATATCTTTTCAGTTTGAGTAATAGTTTCTAAGTTGTAAGCAAAAAACTGAAAAAATATCAAATTTTGGATGGTTTTCGGTAAATCTGAAAGAATGCTCCCTCTTTGGGGTGTGTAGTTTATTATTTTAAATGTGTTTCAAAAAAAATTCATGATATAAAATATCATTAAAAACATCTAATTTGACCGGAGTACAGTATATATATATATGTATATATATATATATATATATATATATATATATATATATATATATATATATATATGCATATGTAATTGGAATTGTATTTTCTTTTTTTCCCTTTTAAGAATTATAAAATTTTTGTTCTCTGACATATTATTATTATAAAATGTTAATAAAAAATATTTTTAATAATATTTATACTCGTATATGATGTAAAAGCATTATTTAAGTTACAAAAAATGTTTTGAAAATGGCACGGCGTCCGAAAAAGGTTGCCGACCCCTGATCTAATTAATAATTTTTTTTTTTTTGAAATGAGAATTGTAATTTTATGGCCAATACATTATTTTATATATATTTATATAAATATATAAGAAAAAAAATGAGACATTGTGCAGACATAACGAATTTGAGAACAATCGCTTGCTTCACATTTATTATTCATTCACCGAAATCAAAACCGTAACCGTAATTAACCGTCGTAACAATTTAGATAACAGTAATTACCATAATTTGAGAAGAAGCGCATATTTTTTTCAATGTTATATTTCGAGAGACCGTCCGCGAAATTTGCAGATTGCACAATATATTATATTGCGCAATGTATAATTAAATTTCTTTTATGATTATCTATTTCTTTCGCATTCATTCGATATAAAACGTTAATCGACTCTTCTTCAATAATTTCATATATATATATATATATATATATATATATATATATATATATATATATATATTAAATTGTTAATTGGGCTATTAATAATTTTTGATGATAGATGGCGTTCCAGTATTTCAGTCAACATTTTTTAAAATTAATATAAAATCTGAAATAACTCATTCTAAATAGAGAATTTTTAAATATATTAATCTTGACATATATAAAATATGTCGTATATGTATAATATGGAAATATTTTTAATCAAAGAATTCGAAGAAATCATTTTATAAAAAATATATTTATCATTTTAAAAATACTACAAAATCAAAATTTTAATTGTTTGTAAATAAATGTAAAGAGTATTTTTTTTTAATAATTTTGAAAAGAAGGTCATCATTTAATCGACCATAAATCAAGGTTCAGTTTATAAAAGTTAGTAATATTTATTTGTTCATTAAAACCAGAAAACGTGTAAACAAACAACGTATCAACGCCAAAAAAATAAAAATAAAAATAAATAAATAATAATAAGTAGTTTTCAATAAGTTTCCTTTTGTTTTATGTCGTATTATTATTTTTTATTTTATTTATTTGTAGATAAGGTCAATAACAGCAAGTATCACTCGATTTTTACAGTGGTTCAATGGTAACGTACATGATCGCTCGTCAACATATGAATATTAATTGCCGTTCGTTATATGAATGTATGTATTTCAATTTCGAAAATAAAAATATTTTTAATTTATTATTTCAATGTTGCGTCTAATTTTGATCAATATTTTAAAATTATAAAAATAGTTTATCTTCTTAAGGGTTGCTATATTATCGAATAATTTTAATTTAAACTTTTTACTTTAAAAAATAAATATATTTATTATCTAATAATATATTATTATGAAAAGAGATATGGATTTTTAATTAATAAAATTAAAATTAAATAGTGTTCATATAATTAATTGTTTTTTTTTTTTTGATAAATTCACATAAAATAATTCATATGAAAAATTATAAAAAAATGACATTCAAAAAAAATATATATATAATAACGATTTCTGTCAAAATATAAGAGTAAAAAAAATTAACAATTGACCATCTAGTTTTCATACGAAAAAAAAAACCTTGTTGACCGTTGTTATTATTATTTTTTTTTCGTCTTTTACATTCGAATCCATTATATTCAATAAATTAATTAACAACGACGATCTCAATATAATAGCGTTCGAGTATTTTATATTTTATTAACCTCGAATATTCCGCAATGGCGACGTACTAAAATATGTAAAAAAAATTAAAGAAACCGTGTCAAAAATGCGCGCGTATTTTTTATTTTTATTTATCGGAGCGCATGGACAAGAAATGTGTTGTTATGACCGTGGATTATTCCGTAAGAAAGTTATGTTTATATATATATATATATATATATATATTATGTATACGTGGGTGATAGAAGAAGTGCCATCATCACACGACTATTAGACGAGAATCGTTCGACGAATAAATAAAATACAAGCAAATATAATATCGGTTCATAAGGTTAAAGTTTTCTATATGGAAGTGTTTATCATCTTCCGTATACATAATTTTCATCCGTGTTTCGAAGGTAATCTAAACTCTGTGAAATATATTCTTAATAATATAATCATAATTTTAGAGGGTTTAAGAAATAAAATTAAAATATACAGTAATATTTTTATTAATCGCGAGTATGGATAAATTCAAGGATAAACGATAATCCGCGAAGTGTGAACTTGAATTAATAAATATAAATAATTTTAAGCTTTCATAAATCATCCACATATCCTTTTTCATTTTCTTAACAATCTTTTGTGTAATGTTATATATGTATTATACTTTTTGTTTTAATGTTCATACATATATTAAAAATTTAAAAAAAAACATCATCCGCGATAAACGAACCGCGAAGTAATCGGGCAACACTGTATATCTTGATATATTATAACGAAAATATACAAAATTGTATAAAAAAATATACTTTTATATATATAATATTTGCGACACGAATTTTTTTTTCACAGTATCATCTTAATAATGGACTACGGGAAAAGTTACACAACAATGAAGTCGCCATCGTCGGCAAGAAAGAGAAAATAATCATCCCGATCACGAACAACAAACCAACAACGGCAACAACAACAACAACAACGACGACGACGACGACATCATCAACAACAAAACTATATGCGGGTCACCGTGTTAAATAACATTAGATTCTCTTCCGCAATAGCGAAACGTGGTCAATAAGAAAAGAGCATTCTCTCTTCCAGTTCGTTTGCTTGTACTCGTTTCAAGTAGAAACTGGCTTTTTTGACACTGAAAAATGATATTACACATGCTTATATATTTATATATAATATATCGTATGCTCGCTTATGCTTATAAAATATCATCTTCATCATAACTATCTATGATTATGGTCAAGGAGCATACAAAACACGCTTCAGGAAATACATGATTCAAGACATATTACTTAATATACATATTTATTTATTTACTTTATATTTTTCATTCAATTCATATGTACTGATTCTGAAGAATGGTGTTTTCTTTTAATTTTATTATTGAGAATATATCAGTTCACACACACATATATATCATGAAGCTAATAATATATCAAAATTGTTAAATATTTTTAGAATAAATTGAAATTTTTTATATGTAAAACAACAAACTCATTGGTTTTATTCTGAAATAAGATTTTACATAATTTTGTAATTTGAAAAATTCGTTTGGTAAAACGAGATATATGAAAAAAAATATATTTCAAAATTGGTAGCGTATCGCATTTGATTTTTGTATCAAATTTAAATTTTAAAGATTATATTTAAAAATATACAATAACTAATTAAGATTACGTTTAACGTTAAGTTAATGTTATTTAATAAAATAATTGAATATTGTGAAAATCAAAAAGGCCGCGACTACCTTTTATAGAAAATTTTCACTATATAAAATATTGGCAAACTCGATAAAACACTTTGAAATACATCGACAAATGTATGAAGTGAATCTTCTATACATTACATCAATAGAAAAATGCAACGGTGGCAAAGTGGCAACTCGTCTATTCTATTGCAAATGATGCACGACTAGAAAGCGGCTATCGTGTGATTTTTCTAATTTTTTTTTTTTGCAATTCTGTATTGTATGTGTGTATTTAAATATATATATATATATATATATATATATATATATATATATATATATATATATATATATATATATATATATATATGTAGTTGGAAAGACATCGTATAAAATATTAAATAAAGTATTATCAGTGATGCCCAACCTGATTGGCAGCAAGAGCGTTATTGCGTACAACGACTATTGTGTAAAAAAGGTGAGTCTATTGCATAATAACATTTTAAAAGCTGTCATAAGGAACTCAAACGATTGATGAATGACATGTAAATGATGATGTTTCATCTTATATATATATATATATATATATATATATATATATATATATATATTTAGAAAAAAAATATATTTTTCATACTTTTTTATTGAAATGTATCAAAATTTGCATCACAAGTGAAACTGAAATTCAAAAATATTTAATTTTTTAAATATTAAACAATAATAAATCGATATATGGAAATAGTGATATAGAAAAATTATCTAAATTTATGATATATTATAAATTAATATTATAATATTATAACTGATGAAGTATAATAAAATATATAATGATTATATTCCATAATTGACAAAGATGGTGATTTTTTTTTTGATGATGCAAATTTAAAAAAAATCGGGGTCTTTGCAACTCAAAAAGGCAGCTTCCTGTATTCATATGAGTCAATCGAAATCGATATTTAGAATGAGCGACGTCTTTTATAAATGGTATGAAAATGACGCCGCCGTAATTTCATAATGTGTGTCCTAATTACGATTAAGGATTTGAATATTTTATAAGGAAGCTGGCATTTTATGAATTTGCAAAACCGTTGTGAAAATTCGCAAACCATTTATAATTTATAATTGTTGTTTGTTTTCATTTTTATTTTAATTCTTTTTAATCGTCGTGCAATATTTGACATGCATTCAACGATAGAAATATATAATTTAAAGATAAAATTACATATTGTAATATTAAAATGATTGACGACCGTTAAAATTATTAACACTTACCTGTAAAATTATTATAATGTCATAATTTATAAGACATAAAATTATTATTAGATATTTATTAATAATAGAATTAAAGTAAGAAAAGTTCTACGGTATCCTTGAACTTGAGAAAAATTTTAAATTATAAATTAATAATAAAATTATAATAAAAATGTCAAAAATCGAAGAATAAATCAATATTTACAAGTATATTTTTTTGAAAAAACGAATTCTAACAAAGTTTTTACATATTTTAATTGAAAATAAATGTATAATTATAAGTAAAATCGGTCTGAAAAATAATAGAAAACGACTAAATTTTATATAATATATAGTTTAATCATTTTATTAATTATATATAATTTAGCGAAAAAGTCCGACTTATTTTTAAAAATGAGCTTTAATCATATGAACATTGAAAAGCTTTCCTAAAATTTCGTATAATAAGATTAATCAACACGTTATTTTTTTTTGTCATCATTTTTCCGAATCAAAGAAAATATTTTATATAATTATAAAAACTTTAAACTTTCACTTATTATATATCTTTCGTGTTATGCATTCTTTTTCAATTATAATTTACATGTTTTAACTTTTAGAAACATGTTGTTAACACGCATTAACATACATACAATTATATGTAATCGTGCACCAATATATAATATAATATTTTAATGTACAACGTAATATCACTGAAATATTCTCGTGATATCACGTGAAATATATGTAATATTTTTATTTGACAATACGTCGAACTGTTATCAAAAATTTTCTTTAGAAATTCTCAACGTCTGTTTTAAATCTATAAAAAAAATATCATCTTTTAGCTGATTTTTAAAATTTTTAATTTTCAATGATTATTCTTGTATTATTTTTTAATCATATGAAAAGTGAAATTATTTTATTTAATTTTTCTTTTTGTATAAAATAACGTATGAATCACGTTTTTCGGACATAGCGAAATTTTATTACGGTGCAATATGGAATGCGTTTTATGGTTTTGAACGAGTTGTAAAAAAAAAATAATAATAAATAAATAAATTAATAAATAATAAAACGTTGAGTGAAAGCTAGAAAGTGTGAATGACGATCGCATAATATGATATAATATTGATGCAAATGCATCTGACGTATAAATCTCTAAGTATATTGTTGATTATAAATGATGATTGACGACTCGATCATAGTGTCGAAAGATTATGTTTATTTAAATATATTCTATTTAAGTTGAAAAAAATATATTTAGAACTCAGATTATATACGTATTAGATTTTGAGTTTATATTTTAAAAATTCCACATAGTTTTATAATAAAAAAAAAAGTTGAAGAACGACATTAATAAATCAAATCAAATGAACATTGATATGTTGCTTATTAATATTCTCGCGATCAAATATATGATAAGTTCCAGGTTCAAATCTTATATTTCGATATTTTTCTTCAGAGATTCTTATCGAACGATCAATGTAATACTTTTGTATATAAAATTTTGACATATATAATAGAAAAAAAAATAACTAGACATACACAACACGTAAGAACAAGATTCGAACCAGGAAATCTCTTTAGATTACAGCCACATGTTCATAACGTGTGTCGTTTAATTTTGATTTTTTTTTATATATATCAATAGTAAAACAAATGTAAAATATTATTTTTATTATAGATCTATATAAATTATTGTGGGTGTATTATGTTTAAATTATTTTCTTACGAATCATAAATTGTTATGAAGAATGAGAGGAAACAGAAAAAAAAACCAGTTTTGGATATTCGCTTGGGTGACACTAAAAAAAAAAACACGTCAAAATATGATACGATTGAGTAATCGGAAGTGGACTGTAAATAAATCAGCATTACCAGTGTCACTGTCGCGGAATATTCAAATTCAAGGTTGTGTTCGAAAATTGAAGTGCCACTGCATAATTTCCACTGCAGTATTTACAGGATTCTTTTTTACTTTTTTTTCGATTGATAATTTTTAGAATGTGATAGTTTTAAATTTTGATTTTTTGAATCTAAATATATATATATATATATATATATATATATATAATCATAATTAAAATATGAACCGGTTAAAGAAAAAACCGGTGTATTTAATCAGTCAATTAATCACTCTCTTTAGTTATTTATATATTGAAAACGATTGTAATCAATTTTATTAACCATAACGTTTTATTGGAACCGTGAAATTGACCTTCTTACAAAAAAAAACATATTAAGATGTTTCAGCATTTTTTATTTACTCTTATATATTATATTATATTTTATTATATATAATATTACAGACCAGTTTTCTTACGAAATAGCATCATCAGAGTTGACAGCATTACCTTGATCTGTTTCATTCGATCTTGAATTCATTGTCGGTTCATATATTCGATTGGAAATGTTGAAAGTGAAATTTCACATACAATAATTTCTCACACGTGGAGTTTAATGAACTCAAATGTAAACCTTTTTATATTACCTTGATCTTTTAAGTATTCTTAGTGTACTTATTATAAACACATTATTATTATAACAAATTTTAATAACACGTGTTCCATGTTAGTGTTTGTTGTATATATATTTTTTTTAATTAATTGATATTTAATCGGTTTATATTGCATCAAGTGATGTTTAATTGACGCGTACTATATTAAAAAAAAAATTAATATAAAAATCGGTCATTCGTTGATCAAATGGTTTAACAATTCGGAATATTAAAAAGATTCATGATTTTGACATACATAAATATTGTTATTGGTATATTAAGTAAAAAGAAAATAAATTAAAATAACTGGACATATACATAATGCCCGTTAATTGGGCGCACGATTGCCGGCGATTTATGAAAAATGATGATATATTAAAATATTATATGAAAGCGTAAAACTTGTTTGAATGACTAATAGTAATAATATAAAAGAAAAAAACACGCACATTTTATAACACATTTTATATTCATCAAAACATAATGATAATAATTTACGAGTGTTTAAAAAAAATATATTACAAAATTCATAATCCGCGGTTGTTTATTTACAATTACGATATTTATCTGTTATTTTTTTTTTTTTTTTTGCTATAGAATGAACAGTCGCCATTTATTATTTGAACATCGTCACAATTTTAAAAGCACTCGTGCTAAAAAAAGTATATATATATATATATATATAGTGACCTTTACCTAAAATAATACAATAATTAAATACGTATAAAAATATTGCAAAATTTTACTTATTCATGTAAAAGGTTATTAAATGTCGACTCTAGAAAAAAATATTAGTAACGAAATTATTGTTGCATCAGACGAAGAAAGACACGCAATATTTGTTCAAAGTTAGAGCTTTCCAACAGAAAATTCACATTAATCTCAATATATATAATAGAAATTGCTTTATAGGACCATTGGTTAATATACTCAGATGCTTATTAAGAACAAAATAAAAATACAACTGAAAATATGTTATACTTTTACTTGGATAAAACAGCCGTATATTTGGATTGAAATTGGATTATGCTCAATGAAAATCGTTTAAACGAATTAGTATTATTAAAAAAAAATGATTGAATTCATAAAATATAATTAAATTAATTCTATTACCTGCGGTATTTTTAAAATATATTTTTTTTTTTTGTAAAAAAGTAGCTAGTTTATTTATATCTCAAAAATAAATTGGTAAAATTCATGCAGCAGATACGTTTGATGACATTTCACAATCTGAACAGTGTCGCTTTCTGAAAATTCTTGACTATAATGGTTGATTGGAGGATTACAGCGTTCACCGACCGTTCTTGCTCTGAAAATGAATCCCTTTTAAACAGCAACTAGATACTAATATGCCATTTTGTCCATTATACTAAAAATAGCATAGCAGCAATTAGTTTATTAGAACATTACTTACGAGTCAATCGAAGTAATAGTCACATAACGAAAAATCGTATTCATGTGAAATGGCACAGAATTATCTTTAGAATAAAGTTAAATTCTTCCATAGCAAACGATACTATTTATTCACGTTTTATTTTATTTTTTATTTAAAGTTGTATGCATTTATAAAAAAACATCATATATATATATATATATATATATATATATATATATATATATATATATAATATATCATTTTTATTTTGTGTTCGCGTGCATTTAGATTATCATTAACTATCGACGGCGTGAAAGAAAATAAAAAAAGCGAAACCGTTAATTTGTTGCGCAATTTTGTGCGCGAGTTGCGCAACAATTGCGCGTGCGAGTTGACCGTAGGATGCAAACGCAACTCATTTGGAAAGCTCAAGATTAATTATGGCCGGCCTCTCTTCCAAAAAACTAATAAGGTCGCATGATGAACGACTGAATTCTTTCGGCGAAAGCACTCATCATCGTCGTCGTCGTCGTCGTCGTCGTCATCATGATGATGATGATGATGGCTCCACGATCTGTTCTTTCTTCATCATCGTCGTAGTCAATTTTTGATGCCGTTCTGCAGTTATGTGGTGTAATAATCGACAATATGCTTCTCTATGGATACGTTTGATACTTAACGATTGTATTGTACGTATAATGGATAGCGTTTGTCAAGTGTAGAGTCGCGGTCCGATGTCGATATATATATATATATATATATATATATATATATATATATATATATATATATATATTGTTAATGATACTAAGTATTGCTTTACATTTATAATTTTAATTATATATATATTTATAATCATGAATAAAAATATTCATATATTTATAGTCAACTTTGATATTTATCATTGTTTTAAGATTAATTAACATTAGCAACGATTTTAAAATCCGAAAATTGTTTTGATATTTTTATTAATCTTAAAACAATATTAAATATAAACGAAAAGCTCAATTTGTTCTCAATTTGATAATGATTTATAAAAAAAAATGATGAAATCAATATTATTAATTGATTAAAAATATTATATTACACTTAACCACTTATGAAAACTTTTTTTATATATGTGAAAAATCGATTTTTATGAAAACTTTTATTTTGAATTATGTGTGAAAAATGTTTCAGATATGAAGTAAATTTAAAACACTCTAAATCTATTTAAAACACTTTTTATACAAATAAAATAACGATTATCTCAATTATTCTATATACATATATATATATATATATATATATATATATATATATATATATATATATATATATATATATATATAATATATATATTTTCTTTAATTCTTAGAATAAAATTAAAAACTCAAATTTGAAATATAATTTTCGTCTTACAATCGAACCGATTCATAAGAATTTTCATTCTCTTTATTAAACACTATTTTAATCACGACTGAATGAATATAAAATGCCATTTTTTTTTTGGTCCGCCACATGTCAAAGACCATCCTTAAAATTTCCGGTATCGTTAAAAAAGCATTTCTTTAAAAAAAAAAATCACGTCGTTACAGTCGATAAAAGATTAACCGTACAATTTACAAATGACCACACATCCTTTCTGAAGAATTTCGCCATGGCACATCATTACGGAACACCAGTGTAAAAGTATGATAGACATATATATATATATATATATATATATATATATATATATATATATATATATATATATAACGAAAGTGTTTGCGAATATATCTTACAAAACTATTTAAATGGCTAATACTCTTTAGTGTTACTGATTTTTTTTCTGTACTTGCTGTCGTTGCAATGTATTGCTATTGCATTACAGTTTTAAAATAAAACTATTTTCATCGGTATATAACAAAAAAAAAAAAACCTATAGAGTAAAAAGTAATTGATATCGTGTTGGAAAATTAGTAAATTTTATTACTTTTCATTTGATCATAAATTTTAAAATATTTCAAAATAATTAATATCGTATTATCATACATATTAAAAATCATTAGACTATTTCTTTATCATTTTGATTTTTTTCTTATGATTTTTCGTATTCATGCATATATTGTCGGAAAAAAAAATTGAAATAATCATATTTGATATATTTTAAAATAATAATTACTTGTCCGATTAAAAATTATATATAACTAATTATCTATAAAACTTTTATAATAAACTGTAGAGTCATACTTTTCACATAATTAATTTATAACAGTGAATGTCAATTTTTTTTTTTGATATGATAATTGAACCGTATAAATTATGCAATATTATATTTAGTACAACGATATCTATTATTTTTTGTTTTTTTTTTAGTACAAATCCAATTATTGCAATGTAATCAAATTAATATATACGATATGTTGTAACGATTTACTCGGAAGATATATGCATATATATTACATACATACATGCATTTTACGACAATGAAATATATATATATATATATATATATATATATATATATATATATATATATATATATATATATAAGAGGCAATAAAAAAGTGACCGGATCGCGTTACAACGTCAAAAGAAAGTGTATGAATAAATAATTTGAAACTGTAACGATTTTCACAACATTTATATTAAGTTATCTATGGAATATTTTATTAAAAATTTAATATTTTGCAGAATTATATATATTTATTAAATAAATATGAATAAACACTTTTTATCGCATATATAAATGAAAAAAAAATGAAGATATTCCCATGCATGTTAATAAATATTTATCTATTATTGAAAATATGAACTTGTTTCATTAATTTTTTTTTCTATCATCATTATTTACCAATCGTTTAATTGACCTTTGTTAAAAGCGATGTTTTCAAATAGAAAATACAAGATTTCATCCTTGTAAATACTAGTTCAATATTTGATCTGGACTATGAATCGCGGTGTTATTTTTATTTTATTTTTTTGAAAAACCCATGCTGCCGAAAAACATTAAATTCGCCGCTTGTACATTTACCGAGTTTTCTTTCTCAATAGATAAACAGTCTCGGATATTCGTTTTACAAAGCGTTTTCGATCAAAATAAACAACACACACACACACACACACACACATATATATATATATATATATATATATATATATATATTATGTTTTATGGCGTTCAAAGAAATTTGAAAGTCAAATTGTTAGTCCAAAAAAAAAATCATCGAAATATTATTGTCAATATTTTTATGTCACACAAATATAAATAAATATATATGTGAGATGTTAGAAAAATTATCTATAAAAATAGAAATTTGATTATTATGAAAGAATGTGGAAGTAAGAAGAATACCTTTTGTCTAGAGTGACGTAACTAGGGTGAATGTAATAAAGGGCAATATATGTCATTCGACTGAATCAAGTTTTAATTCTGATTTAACTATACGTGAAAAAAATGATAATATATTTTTAATATAATGAAAATATTTCATTATAATTTTAATATAGAAATTTTCAATTTTGTTATATATATATATATATATATATATATATATATATATATATATATATATAATATTATATAATAATGAATTGTGTTTATAATTGATTCCATAAAAAAATGAGAATCGCTCTTAGAGTGTGACACTGCACTAAAGACACAGGAAACATTTAAAGGTATAATGTAAAAAATATGTACCGGACGCGATTAAATCGTGCGACTGAATGGTTTAAGTGAAATCGTTACAAATTGCTTGAGTCCAGCTTTGTGGACAAAGGATTTTTTTACAATGGTTAAATATTAGTGTAATTATAAATATTTCAAATTATTAAATATAATAAATTATTCTTACAAATTATTAAATACAATAAATTATTCTTTAGTGTTTTAGTATCAAAATGTGTATAATTATAAAATAAAATGTCTATACATTAGATGAAAGCTTTATATTTTTATATTTATTGATAAGCATTTGAATCAATGATAAGAATTTTGATTTTTTATTTATGAATTCTATATATATAGGACTCTATTTACAGCTTTTGTAGCTACAGCACCTTCTTTTTCCTTTTGTTTAATGCTATATATATATAAGGATTTTCTGAAAAAATTTCAACCTTACAAACAAATTTTTTTTCTTCAAATGAATTTTCATTTCTTTACATTATCCTTATAAATTAATTCATTTTGCTCTAAATATTATTTTTCTCCATAAAATAATTGTTAATAAAGATGATGGCAATCTTATTAAATGAAAAATCTGTCTTCTTGTAATTTAGGTAACAATAGAAAATCACTCGGGGTTAGGTCTGGTGAATAAGGAGGGCGGTCAATCGGTTCAGAATAAATTTCACGAATTTTCTCCATTGCAACTGCCAAAGTTTGAGAAGATACATTATCTTGATAAATGTGATTGTTTATTTTGGATTTCTTTCTTTTACTATAAAATCGATGAAAATAATTCTATGAAATTTCCAATAAACATGAAATTTGAAACTTTTTAGACAACCTTTGATATATTTGTTGCATATTATCATGATTTCGAGATTAAAATATCAATATATAATTTTCATTATTTAAGAACTTTTCTTTATATTTTCAAAATATGATAGTGTTTTGTATTTTTACAGCGAATATTTTTTTCATTATATTAAAAAAAACTCATAATTTTTGTTTCAATGTAATATAACCGAAATGACAAATTTTATATAAAATATCGCAAACTTTCTTTATTTTCAAAAAATTAATATCAGAATGATTCTTTCTTTTTTTTTCTTTCTTTCCATTCCAAATACGGTAACAATTACATTGTGCAATATTTACTCGTAATAATTCGGCGACGTCGCACTGTCGGACAATTAGTAATAATTCGTAATTACGACGAAATCGTAATATAAAAAAAAAATTATACATAAATGTATGTGCGCGAAATAAAAGTAAACGGATATGCATAATTATTTTAGTTAGTGAAAACTGTCCGGAATTTGAAAGAATATGGAAAATTAATTACACGAAAAATATTATTAACATTTTTTTTTCTATATAAAAAAAGTATTCTTTAACGATAGATTGCATCACAACGACGATTAATAGAAAATAATTGGACATTCGTGAATTTTGTAATTTTATGAAATTTATTCGTAAGCTTTACGAGCGTTTAATTAATGAATCTTGTTTTTTTTTTTTAGATATAGAAATGTATATCGGATTTACTTAAATTATAATAGAAATAAAAATTGATTATTGTTTTAAACAATAATTTCACAGATTCACGTTCAATTGTGAAATAAAATTTTGGACTTGTTACAATCTACCAGACATGTTTGTTTAATTCATAAGCAAAAAGGTTTCCTTCCACTGTCTATTGCTTGCCATTTGTATTTCGAGAACCAAAGCGCCCTCGAGGATTAAAAGTTTGAACATTCCTGAATTACGGGATCATTATTAAATATGCTAAAAATATTTATTAATATTTGATAGGATATTTATTTTATTTATAGTTTTTATTGTGACTTTCTTATTAATAATATGTATTGGAAATATTTAGAATCGACATTGAATGGCCATATTAAGTTAAATATAAATAATATATATATATATATATATATATATATATATATATATATATATATATATATATATATAGCACTAAATCATAATTAAAATTCGAATTTCAACACGATATTGATAAATCGACGCCGTTTATACGTAAAAATCCTGCGTAATTCCGCAAAAATTCAGGTTCGAATCTCGTGTCGGTTTCACATATAAAATTGTGACGTCTATTTTCACACATTTGATACAGCCTTTGACCTCCGAAAGATTTTTTTATTTTTTAAAAACAGTTTATATATATACATATTTTTGTATATATAAATATATATATATATATATATATATATATATATATATATATATATATATATAGATATTTATATTTATATGGCTGTATTATATTATAGATAAAAAAAAAATGCAGCGTCAAAACGATTCCGTAAATCAAGTCAAATGTTAATGAGTTTAACGCAACATCGTATAAATCGAATATCAATTAATCGTTATAATTTTTCATTAAATTTCGTCAATTTTTATATATATTTTTTTCAACGTCTTAACAAATATTTATATTATGGAAAAATAAAAATAAAAAAAATTACATAATAATTTGTGTGACCGCCTAATTGAAGGATATTTTTATTTATGAACTTTCACATTGTTTGAAAAACTTGTTTTGACGTTTTAAACTATGATGCATAAATATTAACATGTATGTATGTGTGTGTGTGTGTGTGTTATATTGTTAAATTATAAAAAAAGCAAGAATATCTCCAAAAGTCATAAGAGATTTATGCAAACTCAGATACATAAAGTTTTTTTTCTAGACCAGTTAAGTTCAAGCATTATTTCGTGGACCAAACACGGCCCGATATTTCTAAAATATGCATGTTTTTATTATTCATTTTTATATTGATATATGTATTGATTATCATTTTTCATAAAAGAATATTTTTCCACATATTATATTATACAAAATGATTATCATAATTAATTATAAAAATGTATATATAAAATTTAATATATATCTTTAAAATCTGAAATATTAACTATTGCTAATATGTTCGAATAATAAAATAATTCTTTCATTACGCATTTCAGATGTATAAAATTTGATTGATTAATATTAAATCGCAGCTTGCAAAATATTATGCGATTGCGGTTTCATTATATGGAACATCTCAAAAAGATTTGTCGCGTTTTTTATATATAATATATACAAATCTATTGCAAAAGCAAGCAAAATTGTTATAGAAATCGTTTTAATAAAAGCGATTTTTATAAGAAAAATTTAATAATAGCATTATTACCGCAAAATTTGTCCTAGATTATTCTCGAATTTTCGTTTTTTTAATGTGATGTATTTTTTTTAAAGCAGTGTTTCTCATAGAGTTCGTCGAAAAATATATGTTAAAAATATTTGATAAAGCTTTTACATTTTAATGTGAGGAGCAAAGATTTATAAATTCAAATATATATCAAATTTATTATTTTATAAATAAAAACTATTTTTTTATTATTTTAAATATGATATTTAAAAATCTATGTATGAATCATTTACTATATTTAGATTATTGTTTGTATTAATTATTACAGTAATTTTAAAATTTTTATATTTTTTAATTATAATATAAATAAAATATTAGTATTATTTTTGAACAATTAAATATCTAAAAATGTGGATTCATATTTAGCATATACAGATTTCGCATTGCCATATTAGACACAGTGTGACTAAAAAGAAACTGTCATACTATAAATAATAAAAAAATCGTAAAAATTATTAAAGAGGGGATAAAATTAGGAAAAAATAACCGTATAGAGTATTTATGATAGAAAAAAAAAACACAAAATCGTCGTCGAACATTTGCCAATAGAAGATTACATAAGCGTGAATCTCATCTAAATACGTAATATTCCAGTTACTAATTTGGGCGGAACAATTTATGCAGAATAGAAAACGCGATCGTTTAAAACCTACAACTGTGTCGGCAACAATCGAAATATATCACATATAAATAATAATAATATAAAATAGATGCGATCATATCGAGTAACATATAAACAAACAAACAAATAAACGAATAGAGAAAAAAATAGCAGAGTTCACAATACGTAACGCGGTCGTTATTATTTAATGCGAAAGTTCTACGCGACACTGAAGACGGAATTTATAACAAATAACGACAGAATTACATAATATATATAAGGAAAGTCCTTAGGCGATGAAATTGATACGATTTAGGCGATCAGTTATCGTCAATCTTTTTTTTTTTAAATTCAATTATAACGCGTTAGGAAAAACAATTATAACGCGTTGCGCATTATTAATTTTAGTAATATATCTAAAAGTATGTTGAAGTCTTGAAAAAATGTGATTATAATAAAAATGTTATATGGCCAATAAATAAAATGGTCAATATATGGTGCATTATATTCTAAAAATAATAGTGATATTCTTCAGAAATTCTTTTTTTTTTTGGAGAAGATCGTCAAAATATTCATCCAGATTAAAAATTTGGATGAAAATTTTGTGGCACATAGAAAGCAAAAGGTTGACCATCACTGGTTTAAATCAATATAAAACTAAGAATATTCACCACTAACATATATTAATATTTGAATTAAATAAGTTTTTGAAGAAAATATATTTTACATTAAATTTTAAATTGATTACACTAAATTTTCATTAGAGCTTTAAAAATTATTATTTTCATCTTTATTACACGTTTGCCGTGTATTATTTTTTTTTGTACTAGTAATTTAAAAAAATTAGCGATCAATTCGCTTTTTTTTTAAAGGAAGTATCATTGTAATTATATACGACGTTTTACTATTATTACGATGAAAAGTTCCGGGTTCATATCTAACAGAAAACAGAAAGATTTTCTAATAGATAATTGTGCGTTTTATTTTTACAGATCACAGGTTAAAATTCTTAATTTAAAAAAAAATACAATCAATTATTTCAGATGATATATTTAAAAAAATACGATTCACTGTTTAAGTAGACTCCATATTCACTCGAATATGTTTCCATATAATTTTCATGTATATCAGCATATTTTGAATACTAAAACGAATGTAAATAAGTACACACACATATATATATATATATATATATATATATATATATATATATATATACATATATATACACGTATATATATATATATATATATATATATATATATATATATATATACACATATATGTGTGTGTGTGTGTGTTACCGTTAAAGTGCGAAAGTCGGTATTGTGACAGATTATCTAATAGACCAGTTATTGTTCACATTTTGTTTCTCTTTCTCTTTTTACTTACGTAAACTATTGTATAGTTAAAATATAGAATTTAAAGTTTATTAATGGAATCATAGATAACACGACAAAAATAAAAAATTGAAACATACCATAAACAGTTAATTTCTGAAAATTCGCTTCATAATTTAGCGATTAAAACTCTTGTCAAAAAAATATTGAGAAACACCGATTTAGACAATTGTTTCATATTTCAATTTATATACGTAAATATATCATTTTAGATTGATTTTAATCTAATAATAAATTTTCCATAGAAATTTAAAAAAATCTTATAATGATTTTTATTGCATTATTTAAATTATCTGATATAAAACGGACTACTTTAGAACTTCAACGATTCTGTTTAAAATATCACAAAATAATAATAATAATAATAATAATACATCGAAATTGAATAATCAGATTCGAAAACGTTACAATAAATATTAATGAATCCATTAGCCATATTTGTTTTGTTTTAAAGAATTTCGATACATTTTGTGAACGGCATCCGTTTATAATAATGATTAAAAATAGAAATAGGCATATTTATATTGTTAAATCCGCATTAATATTAATGTAAAAACGTTTATCAACGCTTTTTTGGCCTCTTTTCATAGGCGCCACATAAATTCAAAAGTTTATTGGAGTCCGTTATAATAGATTTTCCATATAAAGTGAAATTTTCTCGAAACGTTCACAAATTAAATAAATAATAATAATAATAATAAGAACGTTGTGTTTTTATTATTCTTCCGAAACAAATTCTAATAATGCATCAATTGAAAATTACTTATATAATCGAAGAACAATGCATCATTTTTTTTTTACAATACGATCATATATATTATTTTCATATATAAATTATATGAAACTATAAAATTGGAATTTTATTAATATCTAGATTCTAGAAGCTCTTTAATATTTTACTATAACTGATAGTGATTTTTATGAAATATTTAATTAAATTAAATTATTTACAATATTATTAAATATTGAATTAATAAATGATTAAATAATAATATAAATAATTTATAATTTAATCTGATAAATTTTATGTATTATAGATTTAAATATGGAACTAGAATTAAATCAGCGTTTTCTTGAATTTTAGCGGTCTCGGTTTTTTCATAATTAATTAATTTAATTGAAAATATTATTATATATTATACAATAATCATCGTAAATTCTGATTGTGTGAATTTCGCTGTTAATGAATAATATATTTATCACGGTTGTCAAATTTGCAATATAATACAATAAAAATTCATATATATATATATATATATATATATATATATATATATATATATATTTATAAATCCATTCAGTTTAATGATGTAATAGAAAATTAATAAATAAATAAATACAATATTTTATATTAACTCTTCACGGTCGTTTTAGTGATTTATGAAATATTCCAGAGCGATTACAAAATACGCGTTCGCCCGGTTTCAAATTAACATATTTGGAACTTAAAGCAATATTAGATGAAGAAAAAAAAACGTAATCACGTATACGAAATATAAAAATTTCTTTCGATTTTTAGACCTCTAAACGAGTGCTTCTTCGGCTTTATGATAGATTAGATCTATGTGTCGAAACGTAATTATATTTTCTTGGAATAGAAAATTAATGTCCGAATCAAATGATTGTACGACCGCGAAGGGTTAAATATGAGACTAACGCGTAATTTTTACCATCATTAAATAATAAATATCAAATTACTTCATCGAAAAAAAAATATATATATATTAATATTTTGATGCAAAGAGCTTACATTAGACTTTATATATACTATTAAAATATTGTGAAAATGTGCTTTTTACTATTTATATATGAATAATTTTTTAAATTATTATATATTTGTTCCAATTAATTTTTATTATATGTCTATCGTTAACCTTTAAATTATCATTATATGGAAATAACTACTATTAATCCTAATATGTAATTTGAGAAATATCGATTTACTTAACCAGAATAGTTGATTTTCAACATTTCTCTATATCAAAAAATTAAATTAGAAAATAGTGTCAAAACGAAATCGGTGAAAAATTATTTCAAAATTAAATTGATCGTATATGGTTTTTATTATATTTAATTAAGTGTTTCAATATTAAAAATTATAAATTTCGTCGATTTAAATTTAGTAATAAAAGTATTTTATTTTTGTATTTTAAAAATGTATTGATAATTACCATATTATATTGACATAATAATTTTCAATAATTATAAACAATTTTGATCCTGTATGTAATTGCGTTTATTTATATTTTTTTTCTGTTGTTGCGCAAAAAGTATTTTCTTTTACATAAGTGAATTTAGAAGACGCATTAAACTAGAAAACACAATCGCATGTCGTTTATCGGTAATCGGGCCGCATTTGAAGTTAAAATGAGCCGCATGTGTGTCGCACGTTCGCTCTCGATGGAGTTAGCAAATTTTCACAATTCAATAAAGTGTTAAAAATAAATAAAAATAAACGGTTATTTTTATAACAGCACAATAAAACGAACGTGCAATTGAAATGCAATTAATAAATATGCAACGATAGCATTTCACTTATGATTCGACGAAAAAAAAAAATGAAAGTGTCGACCTTCGTAAGTCATTTTGACCTCTTCTCATTGATTGAGAAGAGATGATAAAAAAAATCGTAGAGGAAAATGCAATAAAAATAATAATGAAGACGTAATATAATAAATACGACGAAAATACGTTTGTTCGTTTGAAATGCAAAGGAAAAAAATAATAATAAATAAAGGTCGCATCTTAATTGTTTATGATGTAAATAATGTCGAGTGGATTCCGATTGAGAACAATCGAATGTAAAATTCATAATTTTTATATGTGTATGTGTGTGTATGTAAATATCTGAATATTGTGATTGTTTATTATATCAGGAAAAATGTCATAACATTGAAATTTTATATTATCATCAATTGAACAAATACTATAAGCTAAAATATTTCTATCGTCATCATTATTATTCGTCGTTTAGTACTATTTTTTTTATATAAAATGCAACTTAAAATATACTTTGTTTACATATTGTATGTATAAAATATTTTTCAGCATTTTCCAATCAAATTTTATTTCAATTTATAAGGTTTGTGTTAGCTTTAACGCATGTTTCAGAACTAATTATGTGTCAAAATATATTTTTCAACATCATAATTTATACACTTTTCGGTATTTTTAGTATTAAATTTGGCATATTTTCTAAAATCTTATATATATATATATATATATATATATATATATATATACCATATGTATATATATAATATTTATATCCTGGTGGATCTGTATGCAAATTCGTATACTAAATTAATATAAATATCTAGAAGTTTTAAGTAAATTGTTTGAATTGAAATAAAAACTATATGTTAATTTTAATATTCAATTTTAAACTAATATTTTTTTTTAGTATATTAAATTCTAAAAATGTCATAATAAATAAAGCATAATGATAAAGTTATATATTTAATGGACAAAAATTTTGAAGGTTACTAAATGAAATTGAACGATAAAAATTATACAAGTACATAATGTAGTACATGAAATATTGCGAAAATAAGAAACATCCAGTTAAAAAGGATGGTTCGATGAAAGTTTTCTTCGATTGCATCATTGTCGACAAATAATAAGGTCGCATATTTCATACAATTGAAATATATTGATTGAACACGTTATTTTTAATTAGGACTCTGTATAATAAATTCTTTTATATTTTAAAATATATGGTTATTGTATTGATAATGACCACAATTTTGACTATTATATATGAAATATTCTAATACATTCACATGTTCAATTTATTTTTTGATCTGATGATGCTCCGAATCGACTCGACGTTCCAAATAAGTCGAGTGCTCACCTCGTAATTACATAATGAAATTCCAAGAGTTATTTTCTTTTTTTTTTCCTCATCATAAACACTTTTTACTTTTACTCGATTACGACACTGACCGTGAAAACGATGAAAACATATCAACAATCACACAAATCGAAATGGAGAACGTCGAAAATGTACGTTATTTGTGTGAAAAAAAAACGGATAAATATATGTATATATAATAAATATAGAATGCTTTTTTGCTATTGTGAAAACGTGCGAACGAATTCGCACATCGATCAACTTGAATGATATTATTATGATTTAAGATTTACTGACTGGCAAAAAATATTTTTGTTTATTTAAATTCAATAATATATATGTATATATATATATATATATATATATATATATATATATATATATATATCGAATGCTTTTTGTTACTGTGAAAAAATGCGGACGAATTGGCACATCGGTCTACTTAAATCGTATGATTATAATTTTAGATCAGGATTAAAAAGAAAATAATATCTATTTATTTATATTCGATAAAAACAATATATCCTTATTATAAAATATAGACTTATACCTAAATTTATTATATTATAATTAAAAAAATCTAATTATTAACCACACTATATCGGAGTTTTTTATATTGATCAGGTAAATAAACAGACACCTTTTTTATGAAATGTTTTTTTTAATTTTTACATTAAAAATTTGTCATAAAACTTAAATTTTATTTTTTTACCATACTATATGAGCATTAAACAACAATATTTATTATATTTTATATATTATTTCTTTATGTGATAAAATCAGATTTTAAGATTATTAAAACATACCACATATTAGTGACATAATTTTATTATAATTTATTGAATAAAATTTAAAATAAATAATAAAAAAATAATTATTTCTAAAAAGCACTCTTTCATAAACGAAATAAAAAGTGAAAACAATTTCTTCACATGGAACCTACAAATTTATACTTTTATGACTGAAAAAGAAATGTGTGTAATAATAAAAAGGCGAATTCGGTTAAACGAATTTAGAATATAAATAATCTGTATAAATAATTTAGAAAATTGTATTTTTGACAATTTTACACGTTTTGACGACTTTATACAGCAATAAAAAAAAATTAAACGATATCAATGGGTTAAAAAAATTATCAAATGCTCGAAAAAAAATAATTTTGTAATAAACCATTTACAAATTTATGGCCTTAATTGTGGCACGTCTTCATTTTTATGTAAGGATTTTTTTTTCGATTCAAAAATTCGTCATTATATTATATATATATATATATATATATATATATATATATTTTTTTTTTTTTTCTATATTACATACGCAGATAATAAGTTTTCTTTTATATAATCGCGGATTTCCTGTAACGTTTTTCATTCGGCCGCGCTTTTAGCAGAGGAAAATCCAGAAAAGTTCACGTTATTTCGAAAAATTGCGCAACAACGAATTAAATAATACAAAGGAAAAAATGGAATGAGAAAAAAAAGACGATGCGTCCAAAAAATTTACATACGATTATTATTATACAAAATAAATGGAATTATTTGTATGACACGATTTGCTTTGAACAATTCCGTTTGTGATTTATTAATTAGACCTCGGCGAACAATGACAAAGATGTAATCGTTGAAAAAAATCTTTAAAATATCCCTGTTATATATATATATATATATATATATATATATATATATATATATATATATATATATATATATATATTATTTGCGATTTTGTATTTGAAAAATATTTTTTATTTGTAAAATGAAAATGTTTTAATATATTGATCGTTTCTTCAAAATTTCAGATTATATTAATTATCGAATAACTTCGCTATAAATATCCGTGTGCTTTTTATTTTTAAATATTTTTGAAATTATTTTTTTTTCAAAAATTTTAATTAAATTAATATGAATTTTGATTCAAAATTATTTTTTTCTATATATATAAAATAAATAATTTTATGGATTCTTGATGATGGAATTTGGAATAGCTAATCAAATAATTGATTAACTTTATGCATAAAATAAATTATAATTTTATCATTATAAATGTGAAATAAAATCTATAATTATTGAAAAATATTTTTTTCATTTATTTATATATGAAAATATTTGAAATTTAGAGCTAAATTTATTTCATTGTGATATTTTAAAAATGTTTTATATATTTATTGTATAAAAATATAAATATTATGATATTGATCAATTTTAAATTAAAATTTATGTATTATAAACATAATTTATTATAAATTATAATATGAAAAAATATAAAACTTGCATTAATTTATAATAAATAGTATGGCTGTTATAATATAATCGTTTGCATCGATAGAACATTACGTCATTTTGGTTTTCAGTATATACTGAAAAAAATCCGAATATCAATTGACGCTCAGGGATACGGACGCGGATGAAAATAGGACCCGGTCCCAACGAATTTTTGAATTTTGTCGGAGCGATGAGCGCGAAAGTGAAAGTAAAACTGCTCAGCCTCGTTTTCGCTAAGTGGGGACCGATT
>JANIJI010000011.1:2657500-2712500 GCA_024500535.1 Leptonema lineaticorne | reverse complement strand
ACGATGAACTTAACTGACATCGAATTATCATAGCATTCATTGATGTAATCCAACTGAATTTAATCAAAAGTGAATGTAATAAATTCTACAAATTGTCTTAATACAAAATCGTTATCATATACGTCAATTTAATTTAAGTATTAGAATATAAATTAAAAATTGAGTAAACTTTCAAATATTTATTAATTCCCATTGAATTTGTATTAGAATAATTGATTCCTTATACGGCCATGTTTCGTGAAGCGTTTCTAGGCCGTAAAGCGAGGTATGGGTGTATTTTAAAGGGAGGGAGGGTGTTGTGTCAACATTTATTTGAACAGTACAGACTTTTTGGGACCTGCAGTAGTGTTGTGAACTTGCTTTATGTATGTCGCGAGTTCGTTATTTTAATATAATCTCGATATTATCCAAGAAAAAGAAAAATAAACTCACAAACTATGTGTATGGTAATTTCCTCCGCAAATGGGAAAAGGAAAAAGAGCAGATATTGTTTTGATGATTGTCATAGTGGACTTTATCTCACAACATGTTTTAAAATATATCGTACAAGAAATGATTTAATAAAATAAAAATTATGCCATGATTTTTATTGAAAGAATAACTATTTCTATGTTTCTTTATTAAATACACAATTATATTAATTTAAAAAACAAAATTATAATAATAGTGACATCTATTGAAAATATGTATAACTAAATAGTAATTGAATTTTTATACAACTATACATATTAGAAATATGAATATCTTAATATTTATTTTCATATTTTTTTTTTTAAAATAATAAATTGGAATAGAAAAAATAGTATTTCTTAGACGAGTAAAACAAATTCTTCAAATACATCATATTTTATATATTTAGAATTACGTGTAATGTGATGAAACATGTTTAAAAATAAAATATAATAGTTTCGTTTTTAGACACGTGTTTTTAAATATCATATTATAATTTAATATTTGTAAAATTTTATAATAAAAATGTGGTATATAAATGTGCGTACATAAAAATTATTAATTCAGATAATCTAATTATTATATACATAATATTTTTTTACAAGAACTAGTTGTATTTTTAAAATGTGATATTATGTAATAATTTTCCAAATAGATTTTGTAACCACAATAGAATATTAATTTGTAATTATTTAACAATTAATATACTCTGTACTTTGAAATGTGTAATAAAATATACGTTTCCAAATATTTTTTGTAAATATCTATTACTTTTAAAATCTTTATATATTTGAAATTGAAATAATAATTAAAATTTGCTATAATAAGCATAAGAGTAAATAAATGTTAAATATTAATTTGTAATTTATTTATATAAAAATGCAAGTATTAGTTGTTTAAAGTTTATATAAATTTTTTTTCAGAAGAAATTAAAATATTTCTATTGCTACAATATTTTTTTAAAATTCATTAGAAGATTTTCAATCAAAAAATATATAGAGAAATTTCATTTTTAATAAATATATATAATTTGTAAATTTCTGATAAATATGAAACTATAACGTATTATTTTTAATTTTTAGTTATTTTATTATATTATTGAAGAACTTTTACTTGTAGTAAGAATTTTACTAACATATCTAACAGACAATGGTTTAGTTATTAAATAGTAAACCTAATTAAATGAACGGCAATCAAGGTCACTATATTTTTTGTTGTAATCAAATTTTATGATATTCCTATTAAAACCTTTGTCTCTCTAACCATTTATAATTATTTAACAAAGATATATAATTGTTCATTAAATGGAGATGAATTTCAATGATAATCTCATTCTTCAGAAAAAAAAACATTATATCACAAGTCTGAATAATTAAATACTGTGTTTCAAAACACTAGCAATAAAAAAAAAATATTTTTAAATATATTGTTTAAAAAATAAAATTATGATTACAAGAAAAATCTTATATAAATATTACTAATTACTAATTAATTATCAAATTAAATCTTATATAAATATTACTAATTAATATCACACAAATTAATTTAAAAAAAAAACAATACAATATTGCCAATAGAGTTTCAGCCGTAAAATATTTATAGTAATTTTTATTGAAATTTCCTGAAAAAAATTAAAGATTAATTTTTATCTGTCATTTGTTAAAAGTGCTAAAAGTATAAGAATCACTGATATAACATGTGTCGATAATATAGAAAACTGCTTTATCGACGATCAGTGATAGTGTCGATTTTTTCGCTGTCAGTTGTGCGTTGTGCTTTTAATCTCGGGTAAGTAATATAAATTATTTTCATGAAATAAACATTGCAATATATTTTTATTATAATATAAATTAAATAATGGCATGTCAATTTTAATAAATTTTAATAAAAATGAGGCAATATGCGAAAATATTATATATGCTAAAAACAACGTTGTTATCAACAGTTAATTATAATAACACGTTTTTTTTTATTTTCAGATTTGTCTTTAGAATTTAACATACACAGCAAAGATTTTGTTGACTTATATATTTATTTATTCATTATAAATTTGTGTGAGGTAAATGAAATATTATTGTATATAAAATTGTGTTGAAAATTATGAAACGTCAAAGCAACAATAGAATTATTTACACATATACACACAGAAATATATATATATATATATATATATATATATATATATATTGTTTAATCTACAATATTAATCCATTTTTTTCAATATCAAAGTGAAAGTACAAAAGTCCATTATTGTTACAAAACTAGTTAGATTTATTGCAATTTATATTTTTTACTAATATTTTTTTTTCGATACTCTTTCATCATATAAATGAAAATGAGGTGGAATTTTTGTTTTCAAAATTATTAAATATATAAATCTAACTCATGTAGCATTTCTATTTGATTATTGATTTAAATCTGATGAAATACTCATATATTCATCAATTCCTCATTCATTATTCAAAAAAAAACATTTGAAGTGTTAATTGCATATATATATATATATATATATATATATATATATAT
Organism: Leptonema lineaticorne; assembly: GCA_024500535.1. Classification (NCBI taxonomy): domain Eukaryota; kingdom Metazoa; phylum Arthropoda; class Insecta; order Trichoptera; family Hydropsychidae; genus Leptonema; species Leptonema lineaticorne. The sequence goes on along the minus strand of JANIJI010000011.1, from coordinate 2,709,524 downwards.
ATATATATATATATATATATATATATATATATATATATATATATAATTTTGTACTTTGATATCGTTTTCAAAGAATTTTTCCTTATGTAACGATATAATATATTATAAACTATAATTGTATAAAATTATAATTGTTATTTTTATACATGAAAACTACATCAATTTTTATTTAAAACATTAATAATTAAAGTAATTAAATCAACTATGTCGTTCTTCTGATTTTAAGAATTAACTTTTATTGTTGCCATTGTAATGTATGTACAATTTACTTTGATGATCATTGTTTGAGATTAGATTACAAATGTTTTAGTTATAAAATTTTATTATAAAATATAACCATGTAGTATAGTATTCATAAATACATGTGATGTCGAAAACAACTATATAGAAAATTATTTAAAATATTTTTAGTAATATACATTTTGCAAATATATGAAAAAACATTTGTCAAAAAAAATTAACAAAATATATTTTAAATTTAACACTTGATTATTTTATGAAGATTAATACTCATAAGTATTAATCTTTATATATATATATATATATATATATATATATATATATATATATATATATATATATATATATATATAAATGCAAATTCTCTTCAAATACTAGTAATTTTGAATAAAATATTAATTATTTTACATAATAAATGTTATTTATACGCAATATTTTCAGCATGAGTTTAGGTCAACTTGTCGGTGCTATCGATGAAGGCACATCTAGTGCTAGATTCATATTATTTAAGGTTGGTTCCTCCGAAGTGGTCGCTTCGCATCAAATCGAATTAAATTATATTGCTCCACAAGAAGGATGGCTCGAACAGGATCCTAAAGATATTATCAATGTTGTTAATAAATGTATAGATGCCACTATTAAAAAACTTGAAGATTTAGGAGGCTCAGCAAAAGTTTGTCTCACTAATTTTAGTTTTGTTTTTGTATTTTAACAAAATAATATATTTTATATATTTTCGATTATAGGATATTGTTGCAGTTGGCATTACAAATCAACGCGAAACAACTGTAATATGGGACAAAAATACTGGTGAACCTCTTCACAATGCAATTTTATGGTCAGATTTACGAACCGTTTCAACTGTAAACAATCTTCTGACATCTCAACCTTTAAATTCTGATCAGGATTATCTTAAAGTATTAAAATTAATACTCGATATATATAATATTATACATTAATGTTTTGTGTTTTAAAAATTATATATATTTTTAGACTAAATGTGGTTTACCATTAATTACGTATTTTAGTGCAGTGAAAATACGTTGGCTGATGGATAATGTTCCATCTATAATTGAGGCCATGAATAATAATACATGTCTTTTTGGGACTATAGACTCTTGGGTAATGTGGAATTTATTAAATAGTACGATATCATTTTATTATTATAATTATTATTATTATTATTATTATTATTATTATAACATGAATATTTTTCATTTATATATTTTTAGAGGTACACGTGACAGATGTTACAAACGCTTCGCGCACAATGTTAATGAATATTCAAACTTTGCAATGGGACGATTCTCTGCTTGAATTTTTTAGTATTCCAAAATCAATTCTTCCTGAAATTAAGTCCAGCGCTGAGGTATTATTATTTATTATACAATCGATTATGTTTTTTGTTCGTATCAATCGAACATTCATTCACTACATATCACAAAAACATGTTGCATAATATATTATTGAGATTATTATATACATATATATATATATATATATATATATATATATATATATATATATATATTGCACTCTGATGTGTTACATAATTATATTGAGTTGATTATTTAATTTTAGCTTATATGCAATTTCTAACTAACTATTTTATGTCTGACAAATACCATATATGAAATAATTTTTAATAAAGTTAATACTTGCAAAAAAAAATGATCATCCTTTCATATTTTGCATAAAATATAAATATTTGAAAATAAGCGTGTACTCATATTTAACGCTATTTTTTTATCTTGAAATCAATAATATTTTCAATTTATTTGTTTCATTTGCGCTTTAATTATAATAGCTGTAATTAATTGCGTAAAACGAAATATGATTATTATGTTTATTTATAAATTAATATATATATATATATATATATATATATATATATATATATATATATATATATATATATATATTTATATGCGAATATATTGGCGCACAAATTTATTTTTATATAATAAACATTCGCGCGTATAGATTTCCAAAAAAAAAAAAACATCACAGATTATTAAATTTTAGATTTACGGATATATAAAAGATGGTCCATTAAAAAATGTACCCATATCCGGTTGTTTGGGAGATCAACAGGCTGCCTTAGTGGGTCAACGTTGTTTAAACGAAGGCGAAGCTAAATCCACTTACGGTACAGGCTGCTTTATCCTGTATAATACAGGATCCACACCATATTTCAGCAATCATGGTTTACTAACGACTGTAGCATATCAGATAGGTTCAAATTCTAAACCGAAGTATGCACTCGAAGGATCTGTAAGTTAAATATATATGTATATATTTTTAATATACAAATTTATATATTAATATATATAGAATACAAAAAAAAAATGTCGCACAATTTATATTATTCTGTCGATATTTTGTTCATCGTTATACTACTGTGATCAAAAAGTAAGGTGAAATTATTTGAAACTCCCGGGCATTAGAAAGGCAGGTAAATTGTATTTTTTTTTCTTGGGTTAGTAGGACTGTCTATAACATTTGCCAAGCTTCTGTTTGTCAAAAGGTTTAATTATTTCCGAGTTATACGAGTTTTCACAACTCTTGGTTCCTTCATCACGGATAATGCATCATGAAGGGGATGAAATAAATAATTTACATTTTATAAAATAATTCACTTTACTTTTTGATCACAAAGTGTTATATTCAAATTTGTTACATTATTGATATTATTTATATAGAGTGTTTTTTTTATAAGTATTATAGAACTTTAAATTAAAATAAAACATAAATAATTAATGTTTGCCATGAATTCAACTTTATTCAAAATATAATTCTATGCCTTTTTACTTGTATATGATTTTTGGTATGTCATTACCTCGGTTGACTTGGAGGAAATTTTTCCAAAAGTCCAATTTTTGATTTTCGATTTTAAAATGCATAGAGAGTACGATCGTACCAAACTATGATTTTCATAAAAAAATACACAATTTGTAGATGATGTAATGCCATATTAAATTAAATGCAAAACAAGTAATGGCTGCCAAAATAATGTACATATCAAAAAGTGTTGTTAACATAAAGTTTTATACATTTATAAAAGAAAAATATAATTCATTTATATAAATAAGTTGAATATTTTATTCTTCATATGCAGGCGGCTGTAGCGGGATCAGCTTTTGATTGGCTTCGCGATAATTTGGGTATAATTGCAGATATAGCCGAATCTCAGGTTTTAGCTGAGAATATATCGGAAGATGGAAGTGTTGTTTTTGTTCCGGCATTCAGTGGACTTTTTGCTCCATATTGGTCAAACAATGCTAGAGGGTTAGTCTTGTTATAATTTAAAAAAAATATTTTTTTTCTATTATGTAATTTTTTTTTTTTAGTGTTATATGTGGGATGACTGAAGATACGGAAATCGGTCATATTGTGAGAGCGACAATGGAAGCAATCTGTTATCAAGTCAAAGATATAATACAAGCAATGAATAAAGATTGTGGAATCACTGTGAAAAATTTGAAAGTTAGTACTTTACAGTTATTTATTCAAATTATAATTTAAAATTTATATATAAATACATATATATATATATATATATATATATATATATATATATATATATATATATATATATGTGTGTGTGTATATGATATGATTCCAGGTAGACGGCGGAGTAACTGCGAATAGTTTACTTATGCAAATTCAAGCTAATCTTGGAGGTTTCAACGTGATTAAAGCCGGATTAACACAGAGCACAGCATTCGGTGCAGCGCTTGCGGCTCAATGGGGAGTCGGTTTAGGTGATGAGAATAGTGAATTGATCATTAAAGAAGGCGAAAAATTTGTACCCCAGTACAGTAGAGAAAAACGCGAAACTAAATACGCCGAATGGAAGCGTGCCATCGAGAAATCTCAAGAGTGGATCACTGAAAATTAATATTTAAAACATTCATTATTAACTGTTTACAAAGAATTAACATTATTATTATAGTTAAAACATTCGTATGTTCTTAGTGAAATGTATTACTTATATTTTTTTGGCCAATGAATTGTTTTTTTCTGGAATATTTCTTAAATAAATTTTTCCATCTTTTAGTATATATTTTATTTTTTTAAGAGATAGTAGTTGGTTTTTTGTACATGTAGAATATAAATATAAAAAAAACGTTCTTCAATAAAGATCATACGCGTCTTTAAAAAAATTAAAAAAGAATTGCTTGAAGATTTTTCAATTTACTTATTTGGGGAGCGCCGTTTGCAAGAGAATAAAATTTGTAAATGTTTTTTTTTACATTCATTTATTGTTCATGGTGTTTTTGACAATGTTTTACTGAGTTAGTGTTTAATCTCACGATTTTGTACAACTATTAGAATATACATCATTCCTCAAAATACTTCTTCATAAAAAAAAACTTACTATGCACAAATATGCATTTTTTATCTATAAAACTACACACGCGCACGCGTTCTCGCAATCATAAATTAATTACAAACATACATTTACGCACCGATCTGATAAATATGTATATATATATATATATATATATATATATATATATATATATATGTTTTTTATATAATACTTTCGGTTTCATATCTGAGACAGTACATATAATTCAAAGCAAATTCGTTTATACAGATCGCACAGGGAAGTGTAGTAAGTTAAATCACACATATTTAGCACTTTTTTTATTTCAATTGGTGATGAATCTTATCATCTTATAAATTTGTAATCAAGTCTTTAAATAACTTACAATATATAATAATACTATATGCCATTTTCTTTTTTGTGAAATACACAATTTCCTGTATTATTTTTTTTTTTGCTATAAATATACGCTATAAATTATGATAAAGGAAAACAATGTGGCACGTAATATTCTTCGTTTTTAAAAAAATATTGATTCTCAACAAATTGTATAACAATAGAAAGAATCTTGTAATCTGTGATGAGATGTCCGAATGAACATTTACAATAATGGACGAAATGAAACATAATAACAATGGAAGCCATACCAAATATTCGAAAACTAATTGATTTTTAATCAATAAACAGTAAGAAAGAAATGCAAGTATCATTAGGCCAAATTATTTGTTTCTTTTATATTATTTAAATATAAATATATGGGAATATTTTTTTGCGTTGTTAATATAAAATTTATACTTGCGAAATATACATATATTTCTGCAATTAAGATAGATAAGAAGATTATATATTAAATTGGTGTTTTGTGGTAAAAGTAGAAACGATTCGTTAAATAAAGACAATTTAGTGAAGAAAAAACAAACAAAATAAATCAAACGTTTAGAATATTCAGAATATGCAATACACACTATTTAGAACACATTGAGGATTTAACAATGTTCAGTATGAGCTAAATGAGTTAGTTGTTTTTTTCATTCTAAAACTTAATATTAAATTTAGCTGTCATTTACGAAAAAATCTATGATTCATATACTAAAATACTTTATTTATTGGATTGAGCGTTATGTATTTATGATAACTAAAAAAAATATTATATATATTAACCTGTTAGTACAAAAAATTGCATTAGATTCGTTTAAAATTACTTCGGTATATGATTTAAATTTACAACTAAATTATTATAAACTATTTTTAAATGGTATACATAAAATTATATTTAATTTTAAGCATATAAAACAAGTGAATGATTAGCAAGAATGTATAGAAATAAAAATATATATATATATATATATATATATATATATATATATATATATATATATATATATATATATATAAAGCAGTTTAATCACATATAAAATATTGCAATATTGATAATGGAAAATCTATCAATTGATTGAATATTTTTTTTATTGAATACAATGAAAATTTGATGTATATAACAAAATGTTTGTATGATTGGAAAACGCTTATATTGTATTTGATGATAAATTCCTAGTGCTTATTTCATAATAAATGCATAAAATAAACTATTGTACAAATACTATATTTCCGTTTTTTGACTATATATCTATTCTTTAATACAACAAACATATCACAAATAATGGCAACGTGATTATACATCACACGATATAATAAGATTTTTGTGAATGAAATACAGAGCGACTTAATCTGAAGTAGTCTTTAATATTAAAATATGAAATATTTAACACAAGACAAATTATCAAGATCGTATCGTGAGATTGGTTTGTAAGCTAAACAGTAACTGGAATCTCTGAATCTTTAACAAAGTAAAACTATCTAAATATTACATAATATAAAATTTGGTTGTTGGCAAAATTTCTTCCTCTTTATTGTTAATATTCTTAAATCAATTTTGCCACCGTGCACATTTAAAAATTCCCACAAAAATCATTATTACAACTGAACGTAGCATAATTTTAGTTTTCTCAAGTAGTCGATTTAAATATAAAAATAATAATCGTGATACAAAAATAATAAGTATTGCAATGCTACATACATACATCCATACGATTAGAATTTTACTGGTTTACAAGTTCGCTCCTTTTTCTCAGTATATCATTAGTGAGAATATTATTTTAACACCATATGGGACGGATATTATCTAAATATGAAAAAACAATATAATTTTCAAATACAACACTCAGATAGCACAAGGACGTGTTATCTTATAAAATTAGATATTCAGAAATTCTGCTTTCATGATGCCTTTAATTACTTCTAATTTTAACAATTTCGCTATCGCATGTATGATGCGATATGTAAAAAATGAATTACATAAATTATTACAACAAAAAAATATATATCACTATAAAAATAGTTGACACATTACAATGAAAATGAGAATGAGGGTTGTGCGATGTTTTTTTTTATATATATTTATGATTTACTACAATGATATACTAATAATATTTATATGCATACAGAAAATTTCTATAAAATTATATAAATTAAAAAAAAACCACAAGGAAAGTGAAACTTTATGAATTATATTATATATGTTTTGTATGCACGTTACATTTTTTCATATTCAATACTTTGACTATAAGAAAAAGGATATTTAATCTTTTTTTTTAAATAACTCCTTTTCAGAATTTCTTAAAATACTGCTGCTCTCATACTTTAACTGTTTAGAATATAACTATTTATAATTTTCATAATAATTAAATAACATTTTTCCTAATACTTTGAAAGTTAAATGTACAATGATTGAATTAAAAATGATGAAGATAATCATTTTTAATCCAACTGAAAATCAAACGATAAAAAGTAACATCATTATAAACATTTACAATAGCGAAGTAATAAATAATATTCTTGTAAACCAACGATGCGCACTCACACTAACATCCATATAATTAATTTGTAACAGCGTATAAATAATTAAAAAAAGAAAATTAAAACTGTTTTATATTGTAATATTTAATGCTTTGGCTTCCAACAAATACTTGAAAACATGATTTTTATCAGTCATATCTTTACATATCGTATATTTGACATTATAAGTATATATATATATATATATATATATATATATATATATATATATATATATATATATATATATATATATATATATATATATATATATATATATTAAATATGTATATAACTAAAACATACTATTTATACACAAGTTCATATATGCTTTTTTCGTTTCATATAAAATGAATCGTACAAGTTTTAATACTTAAAAAATAGCAATACCCTTATTCGATGTCAATAGATAGAATAATTCACATCTAAATCTTTACACACACGAGTATTTACAAATTATATATATATATATATATAAATAAAATCGTTTTCGTGTTTATAGGCGACAGTGTACATTAGAATTAACTAATACAGACAATGTAAAATACTGGTGATTAATTGAATTGGATTTCCTTAAAGCTACTATTAATTGCTTATTATTATATCAAGTCGGCTTTTTTATTATCTATAATATTAATCACAAATAAGTGGTTGTTAAATTATGACAATTACAATTTTACTATCCACGTTTACTGGATGTAAGTAAAAACACACAAATTGTACTTTATTTTCAATTTAAATGCAATCTGACTTTAGAAAATATGGTCTTTTCAAGTATAAAAATGGTGGTGCAAATGCTTCCACTCCTATATTTATGTTATTGCATGGTAAGATTTTGAAAATCAAGGTAATTCATATTACTAATAAACTTAACAATGAGCATTAAAAGCGAAAAAATCAATATAAAAAATATAAAACAAAATAGTACAAAAAAAAATGAATGTTAAGATGAAAATTAAATATGACTTGATATAAAATCATTAGTCTTATAGTAATATACTTAAAGAACTAAAAATAACTCAATATTAGAAGAATAGTACTTTAAAAAATTAATTTTAGTTACTACTATTCAATATTCATAAAAAATTCTATGGCTAAAAAATTTAATGACACTTCCTTGATTATTAATTAATAATATATGAGAATTGTCAATATTAATTCTACATAAAATAATTTGCTATTTCAATTCTTTTTCTCATATATAAGTATTATTTAAAAAAAAACAATACTAGTTTTTTTTCATAGTGTAATTTCTTTATCATTCTTCTTTTGACTTAAAATAGTCAATGGTTTACCGCTCGTATGATAATTACTTAACAGGAATGGTGTTGGTACAAAATCTCCAAGTTTTTTATTTGCAAGTGTAGTAATTGAAGCGGCTTCGGGTCAGACCCAATATTGATTTCTTCCTAACATGGGATTATTAACTATTGAATACGCTGCTTCGCTGGCAAAATAACTACTACATTCCTCAGTCTATAAATAAAACAAAATAATTAAAAATTTGCATTATAAAAAGAAAATAAAGAATTAAATAAAAAAATAATACATCAGTATGATCATCTGCTGTTCCATATGGATAGCGGGTGTTAAGTTCAGCACTTCCTGGAGGAATTGGGACGGCATCAACGACCCTAAGTGGAGTCACTTTACATTGAGGGATACTGCCTACTGAAGGCATTGGTGTATTGGTACCAGTGTGCATTGAATTATCAGATGATACATATCTGTGAAATAATTAGCATTCAATTCAAATATCAACATATGCAGAAATGACAATACAAACAACTGAATACAATTTGAGTAAAGATAATAAAAAATAGAGTACAATGCTTTCCAAAATATTACATTTAATAGTATTTTCCAACATACAAAATAATATAAAAAAATAATTTAAACCTTATTATACATTACATAAACAATATATCTGATTTTAATTACGCAGCAATAAATTATGTAACATACGCTAAAGCACAAATTAAAATTGTATTGCATCGCAATCGCAAATAAACATTTTATTATACTAATATTTATGAAAACATTTATCTTGAGGAGCTTTCTCAATACAAATATTGGTATGTGTTTCATTAAAAAAATAGCATTTTAAATGTACTTGCAAATACTTTACTGCTATTACATTAAAACACCATTTTTTAATTAATTTAAATTAATCGCAAGAGCAAAATAATATATATATATATATATATATATATATATATATATATATATATATATATATATATATATATATATATATATATATATATATAAAGCAAAACATCGCAATATGCTAATAACACCGTAAAATATTTGTATTGTATGTAATATTTAAAACGCTTCATTAAAATTGTGTTTAATAATAACATATTTATATAATTTATAGAATTAAAATATACAAACTTTGCGCAATAATAGAAAAAATATATAAATACAATTTTGTTTTAAAATATTTAAAATACATCAAATTGTATTCAATTGTTGAGTACATTGCTCTTGCTGTTGTTAGCCTTGATTTTTTTCTTAATAAAACTCCTATACCTTTTGATTGATGGTGTACCCTGTATGGGTGAAGGCATGAGATGATCTGGAGGCCGTGGTAATGGCATTGGAAGGATTCCACCTTGGCCAGTTTGTCCATGCATTTTTTCTAATATATTTTGGTCCTTTCGCGCATTAGCACTTCTGCGACATTTTATTAATCCAACTACTATAATTGTTACGAAAATGAATATGAAAACCCCAATAAACATCGATAGATAAAAATAACTGCTTAAAGATGAACGGGGAACGATCTGCATAAATAAATAAAAGTTATATCGAATGATAAAATACTTTTTTATTCATTATTCTTATCTACCTGAATAGCTCCTCGACCCTCGGGATCATTTGGACCAGGAAGACCATTTTTAGATTTTCCTCGTATTAATATTTTTGCTTCCCCTATGGCTGGTTGAAATATTGATGCTGCCAATATGAAACGAAACGAATCTTCTATATCATTAATATCGCTGGTGACCTTCTTAGGTACGAAATATATAACACCACTCTTAATATCTTCATGTGTGAAATAATTTATTTCTCTCTCTCGTGCATTACGATGTTCTCCAGAGCTTCTGATAATTTTCTTTATTTCACCATATAGCGGCTTTTGAATAATTGAATATGTAGGATTACTACCAGTTAACTTTGCCAATAATGTTGCATCCAGAATATTTAAAGTTATTTTGCTTTTATCATACGCGTATACTTTTAACATGCTCACTGTCATAAAAGGTTGTACTATTATTTGAATTTCAGCAGGAGATGATGTTGACATGTATGGGACACTGGCTATAACTTCAAAACTATCATTCGAAGTCGTCATATCGTTTTGCATGTACATAACGCTTTTACTTTCTAAATCAGTTTGAATAAAACTTGACGTAGGATTACCACCAAGATATATCATACCATGCGAAGGTTGTCTTGTTATATTATACGTTACTTTGCTTCTCCTTGCATTTGTAATTAGATGAATTTGTTCTTTAGATAATGAAACAACATTTAAACCTTGTTGTAAATATACAGGAGCTTCAGCAGTAATATTTAAAGTCACAGACAAAACCATAATATTAAACAAAGTGTATGTAGGTTTAAATTTTCCATCCCAAACGCGAAAGTAGAATGTTGTCATTTGTAATAACCCAGAATGTTCGTACAAAATTTTTCCTTTATTAATATCACTTTGAGTAAATTTATTAACAGAAACAGCTTCATTATAATTCTTATTATCAGGTAGAATTAGTATACGACCTTGTGTTGGACCACTGATAACATCATATATTATATCATCAGGACCAGTATCAGCGTCTTCCGTTAAGAGATCCTTCTTTGTAATAATGTGATTTTCACCTTGTACAACTGATATTTGAGGTGCATCAGTTATAAGCTTAAATGGTTGATCGTTTATTGGAATAATTGTTATTGGTAAAGAAATATTACACAAAAATATATAATCAGGTATAAGATATATTGACACTTTAATTGTATCGTTATATGTATCTGAATGATCATGTCGATATATAATAATACCACTTTGTAATTGAGTTTGTGTGTAACTCGTATAATAAGGTTCTAATGTTCCATGCTTAGGATGTGATAACTGAGCTTCAATCAATGATTGTCTTATCCCCGCATGAGCCTCAAGGAAGTTTACAATTGAAGTCAAGTTTAATTTTATACTTATTTTTTCGCCTTCTTCGACTTCCAATTTTGGTATCTGAATAAACTCTATTAACCCTCCAGATGATACTGATATTTCTACATTGAAAATTACATTTCTGATTGGTTTTGTCAATGTGGCAGTCACATCAAATACAAAAGAATCATTGGTATAAAGTTCAGTAAATGGATGGGTATGCTCATAATAAACAATAGAATTATTTACATCTTTTTGTGTGAATTCTTTAACACTACGGTGGTGATTGTCTCCAGTTTCTATAATTATTCTTCCAAGAGTTGGTAGTGTTTTTATTTCATATCGTATTTCTCTCAATGGATCAGAACACACGCTGAATAATATATCGTTTGTTATTGGTTTTCTTAATAATGGAAAAACATTCAGATTATGTTTCTTAACTATTTTAATCTGAACTGGACGAGTCGTGATAAGAAAAACAATTTTATGAAGTGTGTGCACACCATCTGATATATTAAATAATATTTTTCCTTTAGTTCCATCTAAAAATAACAAAATTAGTGAATAATTAATTAAATAATAAGATAAAAAATATCTAATATTTTGCAATTAACTTTGTTTATGATTCTGACATACTATACATAAAATGTAAAACAATAATATTGTACAGTTTTTGAATAATTATTCACTCAAAACAATTATTTGGGTTCAAATATTTTATATTACTAACTTGTATGAACAAATACTACTTCTCCCCTATCGATATTGCCTTGTGTGAAATATCTATGAGGTATATTAGTATTATTTTTCATTGCGACATAACCACTGTTCATTTCAATTATAGTAAACGTTATATTATTTGCTGGTGTATCTAAATCTTTCACATCTATTTAAAATAAAAAAGTATTAAAATTTAATATTGCCATCATAATTTAATATTACCATCATTACATACATAATTCTTTTCTCGTGAAGACAAATATTCCACCTTCCCAAGCACATAATCCAGTATTTGCCATTATTACAGGCGGTTCATCATTTACACCTAATACATTTATGTGAACTGTAAATGGCACGCTTTCTTTATTACCAATAGTAATAGCGACTAGTTCAAAGCTATCATAACTCTTCTCAGAATCATCATGTATATACTAAAAATAAAAATAAGGATTAAGTTACAAATTATAATAATTAATTAACAAAAAAAAGAAATAAATTTTACCTCAACAGAATTGGAAAACAAATCCTTAAGAGAAAATTTGTTAACCACTTTGCCATTCCATATTTTACCATATTTAGGAGGATTTTCAACACGAAACTCTAATACTTTTTCCTTGTAATAATCTGTTAATACTTGAAAGGAATCAGACCTAAATACTGCTTTCTTGCCTTCAATAACTGTAATATTTTTAGCTTGCATGTACAAATATTCAGGAACTATAATTACTGAAAATTCAACTCCTCTTAACCAAACAATGCCATTTGTTACATCAAATGTTATTTTATCGTGAGTTTGATTGACTCCAGATTGCACGTAACTTAAACGTTTGGCGTTAATAATAGATTGATCAAAAACTTTTGAAGGTTTTGGTTCGTCTTTTATATTTTCATTTTCTATTAAAAATTGTGATGAAATTACTTCTAACCAACCAAAATGAGGACCATCAGTAACTTTATATATAATATTACTTGGTTCTATTTGAGGATGCATAACCTATCAAAATTTTTACATTTCCTTTATTAATAAGATAAAGAACATTTTTATAAAATACAAAATATTTTATGAAAAAAATACCTCTAAACATTTTCTCGTAACAACTACACTGGTAGATTCTTCTACAACAAGAGGCCTGTTTGAAAATACTTTCAATGGTTCCCAATAGCTTGATGGGAAAATTTTTATTTGATAATTAGCTTCTCCAAAAGTATTTTCACAAGTAACTTTATACCTAAAAATATTAACAATTAATAAATGTAAACAATAAATTTAGAGTATAAAAAAAATTAATTTAATATCAATTACTTAAAATCATCAAGAGCAGAACCAATTTCTCTGTGTTTGTATGCTACTCTCCCAGAACTGACATCTAAAAGCGTAAAAGCTGTGGCACCAGGAGCGCCACCTACTTCAATCATTCCTTTTGTAGGACCAGCGATAATATCAAATCGAACATCTTCTTCCATACAATTCATATTAGTATCAATCTTTAAATTAAATATAAAATTAACAATATAGAAAAAAATGGATAAATATTTTTATGTAAGTCTTTACTTGTAAATCATCAGAAGTCAGCATAACAGTTTTTCCGTTCTCAACAATAGATCCATTAGAAGGCAGCATTCTTATAAATGGTGGAGAAGCTTGTATTTCTAATACACCATTCGAATCATATAAACCATCTGATATCCAAAGTGCAACCTTCCCATATTCTTCACCTTGGTGTTTAAAAAGTACTCTATTTTTATCAATATCTTCTTGCGAAAATTGTGCGAGAGGTTCATATGGACTGTCAGCTCTATATATACCTCCATTAGGTATACTTCGAGTTGTGTATATAATATCAGAAGGTTTTGTATCAATATCTGCATCAACATAACGTAAATCTCGTCCTGTTATAAGACGTGAACCTCCATGCACGATATGAAAGACACCATCAGTAACTCTTACTGGACTATTATCATTTTTTAATATAATATCAATATGAAAAACTCCTACATATTGAAAATCTTCAGGTTCAGGACTCAATGCCATAAAATGAAAGGAATCATGACGGCTTTCAGAATCGTCATGGCAATAATATACAAAATCTGAATTCAATTCTTGAGATGTGAAATATGTAGCATTAACTCTGATAACTTTTTGAAATTCATCAACTACTTCTAATTTCCCATGTCGAGGCATATGCGTAATATTATATATTAGATTTGTAATCGAATCAGTTTTAAAATTTAAATGTGTACTTGGTATCACCATACGAGATCCTTCATTAACTTGTAACCTTTCCAACGTGGTATGAATATGTGAAAGTTGGTGATCGTTTGTCGGAGGACCTGGTATATGTTGAATAGAAAGAGTACCAGTAACATTTTCGCATTCAGACGCACTGACAATAAAATAAAATTCATCTTGAACATGAGAATATGCTTTTCGATGAAGTCTGTACCAAAATTGATCAGTATCTATGTGATGTTGAGTAAAAACATCGTGCGTTTGTAGATGATGCTTTCCAGTTGATAAGTGTAACATTCCATATTTAGGTGGTTTCAAAAGTGTGTATTGAATTCTTTCACCAGATATTGTTAAAGGCCTAGTTTCAAATTTAATATGATGTGAAGAAATAAACGCTTCGCGCGTATTATTAAGAATTAATTCTTTGTTTATTGCTTGATATAATTCTAACTTAATGAATGTAATACGAAAATCATACAATGTGTTTGTGCGAATGTCGCCCACTGAAGCTTTAAACTAAAAGTTTTGGGAAAATTTATAAAAATGTATTCATTTAAAATAAATGTATAATATAATAAAATATATACTTTAAATTCGTCATGAGATGGTTGTCCCACGAGATGAAAATAACGTAACCGTCCAAAAGCTATCATTTGACTAGTAAACGAATCAACACTCTGCCAAGTACCATCGAGAATTCGTAGTCTTTCAACTACCCCAAATTGAGGAGGTTTAACTATATCATATCTAAAAAGAAACAGTACGAATATTAAATTATTTAATTTTAAATAATATAATAAAATTAAAAATAAATTATTTAATACCTGACTTCTACAGAAGTATCATCAGAATTAGTAGCAAAAGTCAAATTATCTGGAGTAATAAATGCGTAAGATTTATGAACCAAAGTAAGTCCTGTATTATTAACTAATCTTACTTGCAATGGAACAATAGCAATACGCAAAGTAGCAGGTCCACTGGTTTCTATACCATCCGAAACCTGATATTTACATAATAACTTTTATAAAAAAAAAATAGTTTAATTTTTATAATTACTAGAATAAAAAAATACCTGAAGTGATAAACGTGCTGATGTTTTATTCGAATTTTTATCATTACCAGAAATGTGAACATATGAAATAAGTCCTGAGTCAACATCTTGCTGTGTAAATGAATCAACTGGTTGACCAGACATTTCAATATGACCACTAAAAGAGTTAAATATTATTCGTTAGATAATAAATTACAATTCATGATGTAAAAATAGTCCTAATTTTACTCTACCTAACAGGCTCATTTTTCCCATGTAATACTGAATATAAAAGATCAACTGGAAAAGTATCAGGATCCTCTGCTTTTAATATTTCTGAAGTAATTACCTTCCGAGTACCCTAAATAATAAAAAAATTAACAATTTGGAACATATTGCTTAAAACAAAAAAAAAAACATGGATA
Organism: Leptonema lineaticorne; assembly: GCA_024500535.1. Classification (NCBI taxonomy): domain Eukaryota; kingdom Metazoa; phylum Arthropoda; class Insecta; order Trichoptera; family Hydropsychidae; genus Leptonema; species Leptonema lineaticorne. Next base: position 2,693,474 of record JANIJI010000011.1, on the reverse strand, counting down.
TAATTAACAATAAAAACTTATATAAAAATAAAATCATTATAAGAACTTAATTACAAATTATTAATAAAGGAGTTATTTTGGTAGGACATAAAAAAATAAAAGAAAGTAAAATTATTACACACTCAATTTCGTCTCCGTTTATAATCCAGAATTAGTGATTTAAATAGCTGCAATCTCGCATGCCTGGGTGAAGACAAAAAATATAAATAATGTAAAATTGAACAAAACGTAAAAAAAGTTTAAGTATCACTTGAAATAAGTATTTTCTACTAATATATTTAAAATAAAAATAAAACATATATTTGAAAACTATCAGAGAAATCCTTATTTCAAGCTTTTTTAGTTATTTTGCAGAAATATTTTTTCTATAAATTAAGCTACAAAAATATTGCACTTGAAATCAATATGTTGCAGTGATATTAATAATTAAATGAAAAACATATAAAAAATAATAATATGGTTAAAATATAAAACTAAATCTAATCGTTTGCTAATGTTATATATATATATATATATATATATATATATATATATATATATATATATATATATATATATATATATATATATATATATATATATATATATATATTAAATGTGTCATCTTATGAATGCATTCTTACGTTTACATACATGCAAACATTCAGATGTAAACAATTAATTTATTGCAATATAAGCTAAAGAAATTACTACTGTTAAAATATACGTCCAATTCATTTAGTAATGTGCTTCTCTATATGTATACTAAATATTATATTTATAATACATTTTCAAATTAATATAACAATTGTGTTATTTTTTTTACAAAATACTGTAATTGAAATATCATTTCAATTACAGTATTATTAGAAAATCATTAGAATGGTTAAAAATATTCATATAAATAAAAAAAATATTTCTTATTCTACGAAACATACACACAAATATATATATATATATATATCTGTGTGTGTGTGTGTGTATGTATATATATATATAGATGTAATTGACTATCAAACATTGTATAGAATTAAAAAAAAACGTATTATCAATACAAAAAATGTACTAATTTATATAAAGCAATATAACCTGCGTAAGCCGTAAAACTTTTCCTGGTAAAATACTTAATACAGGAGCATCATTTACAGGCGTGATATTTATATGCAATACAAATGTATTTTTGCCTTGTAAGTAGCTGGGTAAAGTAAAACGAGGTTCAGGTACTAATTCCATATCCAAAACTAATCCATCTTGATGATTCTCTGATCCATCATGTACATATCGAACCTTAAATGTAAATATTGAAGTAATTAAATTAACAAATTGATATTAAATGATCTATTTTTTTGTAAAAATACCTTGTCTCTTGTGACGTCAAATAGTGTAAAAATTTGCCTAATTTTTCCTTCGACATCTCCATAACCAGATGATAATTGCGATGGTGTACGTTGAAGAGCTAAATCAACAGCTATTCTTCCATGTTGAGGAGGTTGGACAACATGTAATAGAATTCCAGATGGCCTTACACCATATTTTTGATAATCAAGAACAACATCAATGTTTTGGGTAGTTACAAGTGCAACACCACCTTCTTGAACAATCAGTGGAGAAAGGGCAACGAGTTCTAATTGATTCTCCAGCTTTGAAAATACCTATAAATAAAAAATATGAAATAAATTTCCATATTATTAACAAATTGTTTAAATTAAAATAACATTAAATAAAAATCAACCTTATATTTTTCTGCATAATCTGGATTAATACATAATGCAGCATCACATCGACAAGTAAAATGATCAACGCCATGTTGATGACATGTGGCATGAGGAACGCAAGGCGGATTTGCAGGCGTCGCTTGACATGGATACCACCAAACACAATTTGGAAGAACTCCTTTAGTAACAACAGCTGATGGCAATCCTAATGGTTTATCATCTACTTCCATACCTCTAATACAACCCTTGAAGAATAAATTCATATTATATATTTTCTGAAAAATCATAAGTACAATAGTAATAATGATAGTAATCATAAAATTTATACCATTATACTAAAATCAGCTGCCTTTACTCCTTTCATTAATGCTCTTTGTCTTTTTTCAACATCAATACCACCAAGATAAAATGAATCAGACAAATCCAAATATCTTGCACCTCCACTTTCAACCCTTGTACTCATAGCAACACCATCGACAGAGAGCTGCAAATTTTATTATTATATTTAAACATTCTTAAAACATTTTCATAATAGTTTAGTATAATATACTCACCTCAATTAGAGAAGGATTAAACAAGAGATGTAGTTTGTGCCAATGCCCATCATTTACACGAACAGTATGCATAATTTGACCACGAGCCATTTTTACTCTAATCATTCCATCCAACACTTCTACTGACAAGAAATCAGAACCTCTACCACTTCCACCACCATTGTATAGAACCATGCATTCTTGAGATATTGTCTTTAATTCGATCTGCCATCTATAAATATACACATAATATATATATATATATATATATATATATATATATATATATATATATATATAATGTATTTATGTTAAAATATTTTATAAACAAAGTATTTGATAAACAATAACCTTCCACCTGCTCTCGAATTAATTTTTGGAAGAACTAAATAAGAACCTTCTTCTACAAAACTTATATCACTATTAAATCCAGCATCAAATTCTGGAGCACAATTCCATGTTACACCTTCAACACGCACTGCTCCAGAACGACTTCTTGCTTTTTCAATTATGTTGACACCATTATATATTACCTAATTCATAATAAAAATATGCTTTAAGTATTTTTTATAATATTTAAGAAATTATTTTCTTCACTAAAATATGAATATATGTCTATGAATAATATTTCTATTCAATGATTATTTGCATTTTATAATAGAAAAAGTTCTTCCAATGAAAGTTAAAAAAATTAAAATGAATACGTACGTCTTCCATACATCCTCTAAGATTTTCCATATGTCCAAGAAATAATTCAGAAAAATCTCCTTGACCTCCCAAAAATATTCCATAGTTAATATTTAATTCAAAATATTGTCCGTTTATACGTTTTTTAAGAACAATATCATCAATCTGAAATATATATTTTTTTAATGCTATTTCTGTAATGAATTAAACATAATTAAATAATTAAAAAGAAAACCTTCATCGTTAAATTAGCTTCTCTTCTTATTATTGTAACATGATGCCATTTGGTATCATTTAAAAGAACACCTTTTGGCGAAGAATTTTCAGATTCTCCAGCACCAAGATTTATATGTAATTTTAAACGACCACTTTCCAATCGTATCTAAAAATAAAAAAAAAATACAAAAGTATTCCAAACAAAATACGAACTGAAATAGTTTGTAAAAATGTGTATTATACCATGCAATAATCGGTTTTGCCTGCAACGAGGAGCAAAAGAGCATCAGAGAGTCTTGTCCTAAATTTAAAACTAAGGTCTGTAGTACTACTGGCTTCTTGTAATGGATAGGAAATATAACTAGCCCCATAAAACGATGCTAAAGATGTAAAAAAGATATATATATATATATATAATTCTAATGACTGTGTTTATAGATTCACATATTGAAATTTATACGTGTATAAAAAAATAAAATTCACTTATGGACAAAATCCACATGTATTTTGTATAAACCAACATTAATAAAAAAAAAAAAGAAATAATACGACAAAATTTGTTAAATTCAAAAACATTTTCATTATTGAATATAGATACGGATTAAATCAAGAATATATTTTAATTTGAATATTGATAGAGAAAATTCTTCATTTTAAAATCATATAGAAGATAGTATAATTATAAAAGAGATAAAATATTATAAGTAATATATGTATGAAAGTGTAGTTAATTATTAGTCTATAAATTAAATATAATATATAATACTAACAATCTTTTAAATTTATTTTTTTTATGCTAAAGACCGTTATTTAACGTTAAAAATATCATAATTGTTATATTATACAACGTGTAATGAAAACTTGAAAAAAAAATGATTTTATTTATAAAATAAAAATAATCATTTTAAATATAGTTTTTTTATCTTTCAGTTTGTTTATGATTATATATATATATATATATATATATATATATATATATATATATATATGTATATATATATATATTCAATTTTTCTCTATACATCATAAAAAAAATAAACAATGATATTAATCCTAATTATTTATATCATAACAAATCTAATTGGATAACAAAATATACGTTATTACACACACATTAAAAATAGATATTGTATTATAAAAAATATAACGTATGAGTCAATTTTTGTATATATTTACAACATATTTAATTTAATCAGTTTGCAATGTTTGGAATAGGTACAGTTATGCTAAATGAAAATTTCAGCATTTCAACATTAAATGCTAAAATGTCAATGTTGTTAAATGAGCAAACCACCAAGCATCAATAAAAACATAACTGATAGCGTTAATTAAAAAAATATTCAATTAAGTGTAAAAGAATCAATACACATAAATAATAGTATAAATATTTTTCTCAAAGTGACTCGATCTTTTATTTGCGTTTCAGCAGCGCCATTTGTAATTCCCCTAAAAATCTAATAAGCGATTGGCAGCACTGCAGCCATCGAATTTCAGCGTTTTAGGGAATTTTCACCTATTTGATGTATCATTCATATATGCACATTCATTTTCATACTATGATCCAAAAAAAAAAAGAAAAAACTGTGCTGGAAAGTGGCGAGAAGGAGCCGCAAGGTTTTTACGTTACGAGTCGCTTCGTACCTTTATCGCCAGCCTCGCACAAAGCGAATATGTTAATGATGATGAACGAAAGCCTGAGGACGAAGAGTAGCGGCTGCGCTCCCATATTTAACGCAAAGCAGCCGCCGTAGCCGCCACGGCGACACGAACGCGCCCCCGCGGCCAGACTCCACAGTATCGTAAGCAAATTGCGCATGCGCGCCGCCCGCACACTCTAAATGAGTCATGCATTTAAAACTATTGGTTATGTGAAACAATAATAGTTATAAAATATCAAAAAATAATTCAATTCTCAATATTGTATTCTAAAAATACTATTTTAAAATAAAGACGTTTTTTTATCTTTTCATAAGTAAAACCATTTTCAAAAGTTTTAAATGTATTAGTGTTTTTTTTTAATATAGGTATAGAACTTTATGTTGATAATACTTTTGATCATCATCATCATCATCTCCTAGCGTTTTTCCCGCGTAATTGTAGGGTCCGCTACTCTGCTATTTTTTTCCCACTTGGATCGGTCCAGGGCATCATTTGATGTGGTATTAACGATTTTCATATTGGCATTAATCCTGTCCAAATATCGCATTTTTGGACGACCCCGCGGTTGGCTTTCTTCAGGATTTAGCCTCATTACTCGTCCTACCACAGAATTTTCGTCACTCCACATAAAATGCCCATACCATTTGACAAAACTTTTGATATGTACACTATTTTGGCAGATATTACTTATTTTGTATTTATTTTGATATGCTAATTTCATCATGTATCGAAAACCATGATTCAGTGCGTTGCGCTTTTCGTATATTTAACAGTCGGCATAAGTGTTCGTCAGAATAATTAATTCAAAGAATCACGAATCGATTGTGCATTAATTCAACTTTAAAGGTTAACACACATCGTCAGAGACATTACTAGAAGCGAATCGACGAAACTATTGTTGTGGAGCTTAATGTACTTATCCCTCGATTTACACTAAAAATAGATTCACGACAAAGTCGTATAAAATGAAATCTCCAATTTTGCTATATAAAACGAAATAAACTCCCAACATATGCTCTATTTATTTGCTTATTTAGGTAAAACATCTTGAAAAACCTACCTATTGGATTGATTATAGATTAGGAATAAAAATAAAATAAAGAAATTTTCAAGAAATATTTAATAAATTTATTCACTGTCATCACTTTCAAGAACTATCAATCTTTTTTTTCCTAAGTTATTGCTATCAGAGTTGCAAAATAAATAAGACCCAATTTTTTTTAACGATATGTATTTACGAGTGTAAAGAAAAATCGTGTAAATAGAAGGATAGATGTATTGAGGAAGACCCAAATAAATCCATTTGGTATGGTACTCGACAATTGATCCACTTTATGAAAAAATTAAGTTTATAGGTTTACAAGATTCAATTCGTGCAAGAACAGAAGCTAAACAACATTTGGTAAATAAGTTCAAAATATAGTTATATATATATATATATATATATATATATATATATATATATATATATATATATATAAAACAAATAAAACTAGTTTTGATATTTTTATTTATTCATAATACAACGTATTCGATCAATTTTACGTTTAGTTTAATTAAAAAATATTCTATAAAAATGGTTGACGATCTATGTAACTGAGAGCTACATAAGATGTCATGCGTAGAATAAGGGTGTGTTTTTTAACAAATTTTCTTTGTTATATATAGAAAAGCTTTAACTCTTCGTATTTCGACCATATTTTGATAAATATATATTGTAAATTTGTAGAAAATCGAATATATCATCAAGTTATTAAAATTTAGATTTTATCTGTATTTTTTTATTTTGTTTACATATATCTTTTTCATATTTTTTCTTATAATGAAATAAAAATTTTGTTGCTTTTAATATTTCAGTTCATATATTATTATTAATATTTACTTGTATTTTTTTTTAAATAAGTTTAATATTTTTTCTACATAAATTTTGATTCATAAATCAATTTATTTTTAAATATAAATCGTAATACAAATTTAATGCTACTATAGATATAATATTATCAATTAAAGAAATATGTTGTTTAAATTTAATTGTATAGATATTTTATTAATAATTATTAAACTATTTCTTCAGTTAAAAAAAAATAAGAAAAATAGTGAATATTTTTAATTATGTTACTTTTTTAAATAAAATAATTATAAAAGTGTTAAAATGTATATATATATATATATATATATTAAAGTGAAAAACAAAGCTTTTTTATAATATTACATTTCGTACTAGCTTGTACCAAATTGCGAAGAAATATTCCGGACTAGTATTAATTGTTATATTTGGTTTCAACATAATTTATAAGTAAAATACAAACAAATTTTGTCAGTTTTGTACTTATTAAACTAACACACAACAGACATCATCAGAATTCGAACATGTCGCCTTAACTCTTGGTCCATTGTGACACTGGGCTGCGGTCATACATTCTCCACCGCGGGCACGACAACTCGTTAATGATAGCGGTACTGAAAGGAAGAGCACAATTAAAATATATATAATTAAGTAAAACATATACTATAAATAATATAATATATAATTGAAGTCTTTTTATTTTTCAGCAAATTTTCAGCAAACTCTTATTTTTTCAATCATTTATTTAAACTTGCATGAATATATATTATCATTAATATATACACAACTGTCTTCATTTCGGCTGTTCATACAAAATATATATGTAAATATCTTAAAACTAAAAATGTTTATTATTATTGTTTTATTACTTTTATACAAATGTATAAAAGTTATACTGATAATGTGCTGCTAGGTTCAAAATTGATTTTAAATATAATGTTTACATTTTTATTTTGAAAACTATAATTAAAATTATTCAATACAAGTGTTTGTATTGAATATTTATATCTGACTATTTGCGTGCAGTTTGAACTATTTATTTGACCTGTCAGCGAAGTCGTAGATATGGAACATTAATTTTATTTGTATCAATTTGATAGCAAGGACGATAATTTCAAGTGTTCGCCGTTGACAATTTTGAAATTGCATAATGTCATATCGATTCAGCCTCAACCTTTGCTTACTATAATTGAACAAGAATGTTTTCATGTGACCGTCGGTTAAGGAATCTAATGTAACACAACATATCCCTATGACATGAGGCGCTTCAATTGCTTCAAATGATTTCTTTATTAAGGAAATCGGTCAAGATTAATTAATATCGCGAATGTGATGACATTTTTTAACCATCATGAAATGACGTTATGTTATGTTTTGTTGATATGTTTTTTTTTTGTCAATGAATTATGGCAGTGTTCAATGAAATAAATTAAATATGATAAATAATAATATTTGCAAATTGAATTTAATAACTTAAATTTTTTATGTAATAGTAATTTAAATTCTTTTAATCAAAATTTGAATGATGCTGAAAATTCTGAAACTATCAAGTTAAAAAAAATATGAAAAAATATATATATTCATACTTCCATAACAGCATTCCACTCCCATCTGTTGTTGTTCTGGACATAATCCTTTAACTGCAGTCAGTGAATTAGGTGGACAATCGTCTTTAAAAGTACATATTCCACCTTGGAAAGCGCATTGCTTCTCGTTCTTTACTTTGTACTGCTCAACTTAAATATTAAAAAAAACGAAAGCAAATATTTACAAAAATGTTATAATTTATAGTATTCAGCGCGTTCGAAAAATTGATTTATAAAATAATTAATATAACAATTTGATTTTTCATTTTCATAAAAAAACTTTTACATAATGAAAAATCGCGCAATATTTTATTTAATAGTTATTTTTCAAATTTCAATATAAACTTTTCAAAAACAATAACTGATATAAAAAATATGTATTTATGGTATATATATATATATATATATATATATATATATATATATATATATATATATATATATATATATATATATATATATATAGAAATATCAATTTTCATATAAGAAAAGTTTAAATTCTGGTAAATATTCCCCACTTATATTAATCGCATAACATATTACATACAGATTCGCATTATTATAAATTAGCAATAAAGTAAATTGTTTTTCATATTATATATATTTATATTAAGTACATCATATAATTTACATTAGTTCTTCTAAATATATGTAATATTCTCTAATTTCCTATTTGAACTTTCAAATATTGATCTTGGGTATGAAGGGTAAATTTTAACAAAATAAAAGATTGATTTCAAGAAAAACAGTTATAAAATTTACATATTAATTTTTTTAATAAATTTTAAATGATTGTGATATAGATTTAACATGCATTTCTTATATATATATATATATATATATATATATATATATATATATATATATATATAAATATATATATATATATATATATATATATATATATATATATATATATATTATTAGCAATGCTTTGTAATGTTTTATTTTTATTTTTGAAACGTTATGTAGGCGTTCGCTATGTATACTTTCACTTTCGCATTATTTGCAGTATTTCGTAACATTTTCGTAAATTGTAAACACTGATATGAATTAAAAAAATATAAAATTACCGATCATACTATATTTAAACATTTTACACCATTTATTGACATAATAATTATATTTTATAACGCGCAAAATAGTAATACATTATTTTAACGAACTGTTCATTAACACACACACACACACACATATATATAATATATATATATATATATATATATATATATATATATATATATATATATATATGGTATATATATATATATATATATATATATATATATATATATATATATATATGGTATATATATATATATATATATATATATATATATATATATATATATATATATATATATCAAATGAATTATTTTAAATAAATTTAGGAATTAATTTACAAACGATTTTTTATCATTATATATATATAAATAGAACTTTTTAATGCAATATGTTTTAAAAATAATATATTTAATTGTTTTATGAATATATATATATATATATATATATATATATATATATATATATATATATATATATATATATATATATATTAAAAATATGAACTCTTTCTAATTCTTATATATGAAATTTTAAATATTTCTTTCGCATTTTAAATTTAATATTAAACATAAAAATATGAACTGGATCATATTTTTTTTAGCAAATTTCCTTTTATATCGACTTATATTAAATATAAATATTAATCATGTTCGCATATATATAAAAAATGGGATACATTTTTAAATCATATTTTAATGTTCAAAAAAATCAATAATAATTCAATGATTTAAAAATGCAATAAATTAACTTATTAGCAACTAAAAAGCGAAAAATAATATTGAAACGCTAGGTCATTAATTGCAATATTAAAAATTAATAGCTATGATAAACAAACATATTAATGTAAATAAAATTATTGAACTACGCAATATATATCTGCATCGATATTTTAAATAGAAATATTATAAATAAACTAATAATATAATTTTAACTCACGAGTGATTTCTTCAGCACAAACGCCGCAAATTATATAAAAAATCAACGCAATCGCAATTAAATGTAATTTTTCCATTTTTGCCATTTTTTTTTCAATATATTTATTTGAAGCTGATCCTTGATTTTTTACTGTTTGTTTGTGAAGTTTTCTACGTCCAATTGTCGTTTCCCACGGCGGATAATTTTACAAACTAACTATTCATGTGCTATGTGAACAGTATTTATACTTTACATTTGCTGCACCATCTATTAGTCAGGTGTTTTCAATTATACACACACACACACACACATATATATATATATATATATATATATATATATATATATATGTACTAATATTAAAACACTTTATATAAGTATTGATAGTAAATATTATTGTTATTAATTGTTTTACTTTGACTATAATTATTGTTATCTATATTAGCAGTTTCCATTACAAAAATTTAAAATTTTTAATTCACTGTACGAATTTTTTTACCTTTTTAAATTTAATATAGAGATAATTGTGACATTTTTGAATTGAAAACCTATGATAAAATTATAGATACAATTGAGTAGCTTAACGTTACTGTTTTTTTAAAAAGTATGTACAATTATTTCGAGAAATAAATAATTTATTTACATTTTATTTTATTAATTTGCAATTTGAAAAAAAAAATTTTTTTCATTCTTCTGCTTTATATAATTTCAATATTTAGTTGATTTCAAATGTAATTTTTAAAATATATTTAAAATTTGTATAAGATTAATATTTCTTACAAATCTATAAAATATTATCTTAAAAGTATAAAAATCTTTACTTATATAGATATTTATTTTCATATTTAATATATTCAAATAAGATATTTTTATTATAAGTATCACTTATTATTTATTTTAAATTATTAAAATCGTTTAAATTTTATTAATAATGAATATAATCATTTAAAAATGATCAGATTTCAACGATCAGTTTGACAATAATTGGGAAAATACGTCGAATTTGTAATTCGTTCAAGGATCGTAAACTGATGTGACTCCGTTGATACGAATTTCAATGTAATTGTATATTAAAATTATAAAATTGATATGCGATCATTATAAATGAAGGTTAAATTAAACAAATTTGAATGTAAATATTAAAGGAAAAGGATTAATTTTTTAGTAATCATATTATTTATATATATATATATATATATATATATATATATATATATATATATATATATATATATATTGTAGCTATTAGTAAGAATCAATAAGTTAATTTGTTGTTTGAATATTATTAGTATTTTAAATCTTTTCATCTGAAATTATTTTTAAATATACAGAATTTTATAGTCTATTTTAAATTTATAATTATATCACTTAATTAACATTTAATTATAAAAAACGTCGATTGCATGTGTGATGCAATTGCTATAAATTTATTAATACGGTTGCTGATCAACATCGTAAATAACATTTAACGAACACATGATTCAATATTATTTTATATTATAAAAATATTAAGAAGCATCTTTTTTTTTTAAATCAATAGTAATTTGATGTATTGTTCTCTTCTTTAAAAATAATTATTATTAATGGGATTCGTTTTCCTCTGCTAGTTTGAATAACAGAAAACAAAATGATTTATTTGAACAACTGAGTTAAAAATATTGTTCTTGGTTAACAAATAAAGTGACCTCGACATTTATTAATATTTATTTAGAAATAATTATTTTTCCTATATTGTATGTATTAATGATTATGTAATAGATCATATATTTTAGGAATTTGTCATAAATATTTTTTAATACAATTTCATTAAATTTTAATCTTATAATTATTGTATAGTAAAGTGAATCTTAAAATGGTTGATAATGATTGTCAGTAAAATTTAAAAACAAAAAAAATATGTAGAAATGAGAGATCTTAAAGACTTTGAATGGCCTATTTTACGTCTATATGAATACTTTTTATGATTTTTAAAGATATTTATATATAGTCTTGTGAGTGAAAAAAGACAATTCTTATGAAGGATTTAGCTCTATAATTAAATGAAAGAAGATGAAGTCATTGTTTTTATACATAATATTTTTTAATATTATTTTAAAAATACAATTTATGTAATGTTCATTTCAAGAATAATTATTTTAAAATAATATATTATTCTCGTATACTCTTTAAAATTTAACGATTTCTTTTATTTTGTAATATAATTTCTATTAATTACTATGATCATATAATAGTAATTTTTGATCGGAAAACATCAAAATAAAGATTAAAATTGCTTGTGTTTTTAAACCATTCTGTCTTCTAATAAAAATCTATTCCATCAATATTTAAAATTCCAGCTTTATAAAACACTAAAAAGCTTTGATTACATCTATTAACTCAACTAACAACTATTGAAGTTAATTACTATTAAGTTAATAATCATTCTTAAGTGTGTCACCTAATAAAACACAATAACATTTTTATAGTGGTAGCGAATGTGTTAATTTAATAAATTGACAATTAATGTGTTGGCATAAAATATTTGACTTCCTTGTAGATTAATTTAAATACTTATTTAATTCTAAAGATAGCTTTATTTGCCTTTTTTGAAAGGTAGCTATTTAATTTTACATGTAAAACTATGTCATGATAACATAATTACTATTTGAGACTTTAAAATAAAACTATTCAAAATATTTAAATTCTATATTAAATGAAAAATAGTTTTTAATAGGCATTTTTTTTCAAAGTCGATTTAAAATATTCTTTGATTATTTATATAAATATAAAAAATTGTAATAACTTAGTTTATTTTATTACAACATCGGTATTGAAATATTCTTTTAATTTACTTGGAACTTTCTTCATTATCTGAAATAAGAAATTATAATGTTTTTTTTATTTCTTTTATCATTTTGCACAAAAAAAACTATATACCTATTAATTAAAACAAATTATCATTAAATTTGTTGATTACTTTTTAGTTTAAAAATATATTTGATAACATTTCCTGCTAAAAACATGAGAACAAATTATGTTAATTTAGTATTATAAAAATTAAAATATCAATGATTATATTTAATGATCATTTTTACGATCTTGTTAATATATTAAATTAATTTGTTATGAAGATAATTATAATAATAATCAATTTTATAACAAGTTTTTTTCTGTCAGTTTTTGAATTTTTCCAATTATTACACACACACACACACACACACACACACACACACACACACACACACACACATATATATATATATATATATATATATATATAATCATATAGGAAAATTTTAAACATAAATTCTGTTATTAAATTAATCATGTTTGACCTATTTGATTAAAGTTTTATAAATTATTTGCTTAAAAATATTCTAAATCAATATTTTACGCAAATATAATTAACCTACTGCGTACTGATAAAACAAATGTAAAAAACATCAATGTGATTTTAATACTTAATTACCATTATTAAATATTTTTAATGTTTTATGCAACCTAATTGTGACAAAAAGTTTCATTTATTTTTCAAAATGAATTAGATTTGTACTTTGATTTGTTTTATTGATGTTTAATTATGCCATTATATTATATTTCAAACAAAATAAACATCAATGAAAATATTATTTTATTTAGATAACACTAGGATTAATGTATTATATTGATTGATTTTTATTTATAATATATAATGAGTATTTTTGTGGGCGATAAGATAAATTCTCTCTTATTAATTTTTCAGATATTATTTAATCTTCTTTTTTTGATAATTAAAAAATATTATCATTTTATATATAGTACTTGAATTGTAAACGATAATCTCAGTTCTTATGTTCCATTTACGCCGCATTTCAGCAGTATACACACTATGCATTTTAAGTGGTATTTGCGAAACTGACAAAATTGAAAGTTTTCTCTTCATAATTTAACATTTTTAATATATAGCAAGTATAGTACTTTTATAGTGAATTATAGTAATTACATTTTAATAAAAGTAATTATTTTCTGTACAATATCTGTTCAATTTAAGCAGTTCCAAATATTTTCGATATTATACAGAGTAAAATTGTTATATGGTAACCTTCTTACAATTGATATTTTAATAGATATTTTTTCTAATTAAAATCAAATAGATTGGATTGAAGCATTTTAAATAATAACTTTAAATTTTACTTTTAATTCAATATGAGATTTTTCCTTAATGTTTAATTTATATATATATATATATATATATATATATATATATATATATATATATATATATATATATATATAATATTGTACTTGGCATACGTCCCCCCTTTTTAGAATTTATAAAAGTTTTCATTAAATTATCTCGCCATCTCTTTTTTCCCCCTGTCAATAATGTCAACATTTAGTCACTTTAGTTTACTAAGTTTATTCTTTTGAAATTTAAAGTTTTTTTTAATAATATCGAGAAAAAATTAATTAACAATCATTAATGTGAAAAAAAGAATAAAATATTTTAATAAGATTTTTAAAATTCAATTGTAACATATAGTAATGCAAAATTTATAAAAATAACTCTTAAAATATTTAATAAATTATAGTAATACAAAAATAATGTTTAACTATTTAAAATGAATTAAGTATCTAAATTATATTAAACACCAATGTTTAATTTATACATTGCCAAATTATATACATGATTTTTATTATAAAATATTATATATATATATATATATATATATATATATATATATATATATATATATATATATATATATATATATATATATAGACCTTTTAAATTTAATTAGAATTATTTTATATCTATGGTCGTATAAACCTCTTTTAGATCCATACACGTGTTGTTTGAAGTGTGACGTTTGGTTGTTGGGTATTAAGTAATTTTTATTTTTTTATTATATATATATATATATATATATATATATATATATATATTCTATTTTGCACGTGATTTTTAATATTACAACTATCACATAACAAAAAAAATGTTATTTCAATTTTATGCTAAATATTTCAGTTTCACATTTATGTATAATAATATTTTTGTTCAGTTATTAAATCAATATTTTTAAACAATTCTTAACTTTTAACTTAACAATAGAATTTTAATATTTTTGTGTTTTATTAATGCTTGTGATTCATTTATTAAATTCTGATATCAGTTATAATAAAAAAAAAATGATTTTTCTGAATTTTTGTATGGTAATTTCGCGAGATATATAATTTCCATTTAATTATTATTTAATTAATGCAATAAATATATTTAATTAAGGGTGTTAGAATATTAAATTGAAATTATAATGGAGACAATTTATGAATATAAAATATCAATAATAAGTATTTTTTTATTATATTAAAAATATTTTTTATTATTAATTACTTTTCTCAGTTTAGAAAAGTCATTATTTTTTTTTTATTAAATATTTCAAGTTATATATACCCCAATAGATTATTTTTGGTGTATATGATCTTAAAGTTGATTTCTTATCTTATTTGTACTTTTTATCATAATTGAATATTTAAGCATATAGAAGTATACAAAAGTAACTTTTTCACTTGTTGATTGTCATTGCGATTATAAAGATTAAATTTTATTACAATTATCTAGATATTATTTGATGACTGGATTACTTTTAGTATTTGTACTTTAGACAAGGATTGAGATATGTGATATGAAGTTATAATGATACATGTAGATAATTGTAATAAAATTTCTGACTACCAAAAAAATACGTAATTACTTACCATTCAGGTCCATTGGACCCGTGGGTTGAATGAGCGAATAAATAAACCAATTTTTTGTCAAATAAATATGTATAAAGCATTTGATATAAAATAAAATATATTTATTTCTAAAATCAACTACTATGTTATTAATAATTTATTATAATAATAGAATATTTATATTTTATTAGAAATTAAAGGATTAATTCGAACTATTATTTTATATTATTTTGCACACGAAGTACAAATAAGAAGAGATTGTTTCCCACAAATATATTTATCGCACTTTACATATTTTGATTTTGTTTTTCTATCCTTTTTAGATGAACAAATACACCTGACTTTTTCTTGGCAGTTTATATATTTCAGTGCTCATTTAAGTAGTGATTTCATTTTCATCTTTATAACCAACTAATTCCAAGTAATAATAAAATTTCCGCTTTTTAATTTATTAAACTAAGTTATTGTCTCTATCTCAGAAACTATCATTCAAGCTGAAAAAATGTTTATGGATGAAATATTTCCCTTAAAATTCAATATTAAAAATGTTCTATTTATAATTTGTGTAATTGTGTTATTTTTTTTCTAATGAAGCCCTCAAAGTAGAAGATGGTGTATTAGCAAAAAAAGTGGTTTTGAAGTTCATAATAAATATTTTACAAATTATCAATTACTAGCCATTATCATTTTATATAATGTAAAGAACAGGGTTTTATTTATATAATCCAGAAGTGTCACTCGTTTGTCCCCTCTGAAACGGTTTTTGTTTGTACTTAAAGTTGAGATTTTTCTCGCAATTGTACGCTGTACCCACAAATATCCATTGAATTTTGAGTATACTACATATTTGGGGATTAGTAACCTTTTTAAACCTTAAAATATATTTGTGCACTAATAATTTTACAGATAATAGATTTTACAGAACCATATATGCATCAAATACATATGTTTATTGGGCCTGTGTGGTAAGCGATGCTATAAAATAAAAAATCTCCCAAATATTAAAAAAATAAATTCAATGCAACTAATTATTTAAGAAGATAATTACATTGAATATTGCAACTAATTTGATAGATGAAAGATTAAAGTTTGTATTGGACCAAATTACCTAATAGATCAGTTTTAAAGATTTTATTTTTCTTTCGTTTGCTACCTACAAAAAATATATATAAACAACTATTTCATTATTAACATTAACATTATTTTTAATTACCTATCTATGTAGTTGTTGAACATTTCATTTTATCTCGCAATTTTTGCATTGATTTTTTGTTATATATATATATATATATATATATATATATATATATATATATATATATATATATATATATATATATTTCTTGAAAAATAATAGTTTTTTTATTGGTCAAAATTAATTCTCGTACATAACATACTATATGGTATATAATTATAATGCTAAAGTGCGACATATTTAGCTTATAGCTAGTACAAAGGTTACTTTTTAAATGATATGAAATCGAATTTTTATTACTCCCTCCACTTTTTTTCACTTACTAAATTGTTTTCGTTAATGTTTCAGTTGATTTCTGTTTGTCGAATTGTTGGTATCTCAGTTGAAAAAAACATTTTTTCTTCATTAATCATAATGTTTAATGTAAGTTGTGGATTTATTAGAAAAGTTTTGTATATATTATTTTAATTATTTAATTATTTTTAGGGTTTAGTTGGATTAGTCACAGGAGGAGCATCAGGTCTTGGGCGAGCCACTGTTGCAAAATTAGTTAAAGAAGGTGGAAGAGTAGTTGCTTGTGATTTACCGAGTTCCCCAGGAAACGATTTAACGAAAGAATTTGGAAATAATGTGTTATTTGTCCCAACAGATGTACGACTATATAAATATGTTAAATTTTGAATCTTATGTAATCTTGTAATATTAATTTTTCGTTTGTGGTTTTATTTTAGATTTGTGTTGAAAAAGATGTTGAAAATGTTATTAAAATCACCAAGGAAAATTTTGGTCGTTTAGATGTTGCCGTTAACTGTGCAGGAGTTGGAGGAGCTCAAAGAGTGTATAATTTCAAACGAAATCAAGCGCACAGTTTAGAGGAATTTACTCGAATTATTAAGGTTTATTAAATCAATTTATATATATTAAGGGGAAAAGTTGAAGTACATGTATTGTATATAAATTTTTATTTTATATTTTCCAGGTAAATGTTGTCGGAACATTTAATATTACAAGACTTGCAGCCGGTTTGATTGGAGAAAATGCTGCAAATGCTGATGGCCAACGAGGTGTAATTATCAATACCGCAAGCGTAGCTGCTTTTGATGGACAAATCGGTCAAGCTGCATATTCTGCATCCAAAGCAGCAGTTGTTGGAATGACTTTACCATTAGCAAGAGATCTTTCAATTCGGGGTATTCGAGTTTTAACCATAGCTCCTGGTAAATATATATTTTTATCTTGTACTGTTTGTAAAATGTATATAGTTTGTTTAGATTATTTTCGTTATATTTTTTCGTTACATGACGTTATCATGACGTTTGTCCTTCAATGTCAATCATCTTTTTAAAATATTTATTAATATTCTAATTTTATTATCGTTATTTATATCTATTTTTAAATAATTACAACTTGTTTTATATTGAATTATCATTAATTATATATTTTTTTAAATTATAAATATAAATATATCATAAAAAAATAATTAAAATACGCATTTATCACTGTTTCTGTTAATATTTTATCGCATTCATAAATTTTGATTTTTTTTAGGTCTTTTTGACACACCAATGTTACGTCAGTTACCTGAAAAAACCAGACAAAAATTAGCCGAAACTGTTCCATTTCCACAAAGACTTGGTGATCCTGATGAATATGCTTTGTTAGTTTCGAGCATAATTCAAAATCCATTATTAAATGGCGAAACTATTAGAATAGATGGAGCTTTAAGAATGCAGCCTTAATTAGATGGTTGATGTCTTTTTTTTCTTATTGATAATAAATGTGTTGTTTTTACATAACTAACTGATTTTGATTTCACTTTGCCAATTTAATGCACCTTATATAAAACGTTATGTTTGTGCGACACCATTTATATTTTAATATAATTCATTGCAAGCGACTGCTGCGTAAAATTTAATATAAAATATAATAAAATTAAAATGCTTTTGTAATTTTAATATATATGTTTATATATATATATATATATATATATATATATATATATATATATATATATATATATATATATATATATGTTTATATATATATTTTTTATTAATAGTTAACGAATTTATAAATAACACATCCATTATTTTAAATGAAAATTCATGTCATTCAGTACATATCACATTTCAGTAATGAAAAAAAAGAAACCTTCTATATATTTTCGATACAAATGCATTATCACATCGTAAACCACATATTCACAATTTTTCATAGAACAATTTTTATAACTTAAATTTACAGATGTATAATTTTATTATATGCAATTACAATATCTATTAATGTTTTCTCATTATTCATAATCTATGATTTAATAACAATGAACTATAAAAATATTTAACTATTTCAAAAATAGTTCGGCAATATTACATCAACTGACAATGCGTAATAAATTTTTGATATCTATTTACTTGAATCATTGTGAAATCTAATATAAACTAACATAGTCTTCATAATAGACAACCATATCAGTAGTATATAGCGTGGTTAGGAAAAACCACCACCAGGCAGCGTAATTTGAGAGGTAATTTATATGTTAGAATTTTTTTAAGCATCTAAACAAATTTAGAAACATTTATTGGTGTATATGTTACTGCTAAAATGCGAAAATTTATTTATTTTCAGATTGCCCTGATAACGTGTACTATAAGTTATAACAAATTTGTTAAAATTTAAATTTTCAATGAAAACTGGAAACTATATAAATGTGACTATAATTTTATTTATTTACTATATTACAATATTCTTTAATTTTGTATCGTTATTCTTCAGATTATTCAATTAATCAGTTGATTAATGTTTTTTTTAACATAATCTTTTTCCATATAAAGATAAATTGAATATCTACATTGGTTGTTCGTTTGTCACGCTACACCAGTGGTTCACATTGAAACTGATTGGAATTGAATAATACTTAGGAATTACAATTAGTGACTTGAAATATGATAGAAGAAATGGATTATTTTAAAATTTAGAACATTTTTTACTGCATTGATTTGTTATATTTACAATATAGAATTATTTTATCTTCCATAAATATAATATTGTCTTTTGTAGTGAACTTCGTTTTTATTATGCAATTATATATATATATATATATATATATATATATATATATATATATATATATATATATATATATATATATATATATATTGCATTCAAAATAAATAAAGACTGTTGTAATTCAATGCGTTTGTATTTTTATTATATATATATATATATATATATATATATATATATATATATATATATATATATATATATATATATATATTCTTATTAACTAATATTAAAAAATCGAAAAATTTTATAAAGAAAAAAGTAGAAAAATGTAAATTTAGTGCGTTCTGCATGTGCTTTCTTTCACAAATTTCCAAAACTTTCCTTAATTTGCCTGCGTTTCATGTATTTATTTTTATTATTAATATTATTTATATATTATTTTTCGATTAAATACCTTTTATATTTTTTGATGTATTTTTTTTGTGCTTAGCTTCAGTCCAATTTTAAATCGTTTCTTTTATATCTGTACCATCACTGTCACATCATCTAATTTTAAATTATCAACTATTTTATTTTTCAATTGAAAAATCCCGTAATATAACTTTTTTGTATTTAGTTATTCAGTTGATATTTATGTTAACATTTATTAACATGCACGTAGAATCCGAGGGATTTCTACAGGTTTGATTTAAATAAAATTTCAAACTAGACTATTACCAGTCTAGTAAAACTATTTACACTATTTTTAATTTTCTGAAGATAAAACATTGATTCATAAAGTTATACACTTATTTTTTTTTTTTTGTTGGCGATTTTTTAATATTTATATAAAAGGCATATTATTAATTGCTTCTATAAATCTACTTAAAATCGCGACCATTAATTATACAAAGAAGATAATATGTTATTTGCTGTATGATATATATTTTAATATAAATTTAATTGAATTGACTGTTTACTTATTAATAAAAATATGTAATTATTAAAAGCGTGAATCGCATGTTTTACATTTATATACAAAATGTTTCAAACATGATTTAATGACCAAAGTGGTCAACTCCAATTTATAACTGTATTTTAAAGTTTGAGAATCATAGAATTTGATATTTTTAAATTAATTATATCTAATGTTTTTAAATGACGTAGAATAAGCGTTTATTTTATAGGGAATTAAAAAATCTATTAAACTCTTATTTTTTACCAAGTTATCGTTCATGGAGTTGATCGATTTGGAAAATAAATATCACAATTTATTATGCATAGTGAATTACTGTACTTAATATTTTGTGATTATTTGTCATATATTTTACATAAGAATAATTAACAAATTAAATACACAATATAAAATAAATAATTTTTTAAACAAATATTAAATTATATTGCCTTTTTCATTATTACTATTTTATTTATTGCGACTTTTGAGTTCTAATAATAAATAAATAATTAATAATTAATATTTAACCAGGAAAATATTTTATAATTTTGACATATTTTAAATAATATATTTTGATGTGCGGTCAATTAACAAGTGTTTCTTAGTTTGTCTAATAAAATATAAGTTGTACAATCATAAATCACAATATTTTTTGTATTTGGTGTGCATTAATTGTGTATGTGTTTTTTTTTGTACGTGTGTATGATTAATATAATATTTGTAGTTTTATTATTAATGTGTTCTAGTAATTAATTATTTTTGTAAATTGATCAATACTGTTAACTATTTTTTTTCTATCAAAATTTACAAACAATTATTATGTAATTGTTGAATTTTACTATTTATACCAAAATCAATTGATAATTTACAACCTATATCTTATATATTATTAAGACTGTTCTAATAAATATATACAAAAATGCCAAATACAATATTGGCAATTTGTTGTATTTTTAATTGAAGTTAAATAATATTATAATAGTTTAATTTTTATATTAGATTATAATCAAAAGTTTAAATAAGTTAGATTTCTCTAGAAGGTAACTAGTAGTTGAAATCAAAGAAATCAATAATATAATTAGAATGATAAACTTTAAATTAAATTATTATTTATAAATATTTTCAGTCTTACCTAAGACTAAAAATTGAAATTTTATTACACATTTTTTACATAAATTAATATTTTGTATTTAAATGTGAGTAGAGTATTTTTAAATGTTTATATACATATGTTGTGTGTGTATGTGTGTGTGTGTGTGTGTGTGTAGATGTTGTATAGGCCTAAAGTAATAATGTAATTTCAAGTTCAGACTTGAGCATTTTGTAAGATATTCAATTTTCACCTTTTTAACCGATACTTCTAATTTATAAAAACTTTGGTGATCAACAATACTGTTATTTATCTATGAAAATAAGTGCTAATACATATAACGAATTATTTTGTAGGCCAATATGTACATGTATTATCTATAGAATTTGTTATTTTCATTTTGCGAATCTACAAATTTCTAAAAAGTTTTGATTTATATTCCATTTTCTGTAATAGCATATAGAAATAAATAAATTTCAAGTGCTTTTCTTATTTATTCTATATTTGCATATTCAAAGCGGATTCTAAATACGAATCGCGTTAGTGTGACGTAAATCGTGCTTATTGTTTTTGTTAAATATTGTTCTGTGGATGTTGTAAAAAAAGATATAGATCTATCTTTTTATAATTTTAATTTCTTTAATTAACTCGTTAATCTAATTCTTTAACCTGAATACTGTCATTTCAAGGCACACAGCCTAATCTTAAATGAGCTATGGCAGTGAAGCGTGTGAGATATTTTCTAAGCGTTTTATTTTTGTGTTCTTTAACTACTATTGATTGTTTTCACTGACCAATTTACTCGTGAAGCGTTTTCGTTTTTTAGTATTTTTTTTTTATTTTGTGTGTATACGTATTTTAGTGGTGGTGTTTTTTTTAAGCATAGAGATATTTTGGAATTTTTTAATTCCGCGCGTCGTTCAAAAGCGGCGGGCAGGCGCGGGCAACAGTTGACTTCAGTCATCTTCTAGACCTGCAAGATCTGCATGAGCCCTCGCTCGTGCCTTACTTCTACAGCAGACAGTGAGACAAAGAAGTCTCAGCGCAAGCCTAAATTGCGGACTGAGACTTATCAAAATGATGACTTTCCAGAATGAATTAAGAATGCCCGCCCAGACAGCTGCAAAGTGCAATAATGGATTTTTTATTTCGGCACCAGCCCAAAATTCATAAAGCCTCACTCCGGCATATGGTGCCCAGCTGATCCAAAACGTGGCAACCAGAGCGAAACTTGTGATATGACTGGGATTTGCGAGGTTTTCAGCTAGTGCAGTTGCATATTCTTTGTCGTGAACTGGCGCTCCACTTCGAACGCGTTTCATCATTGTGAATATATACAAATAATTGTGCACTATTGAAATGACACTAGGACCTAACACTAAAATAGCAAGTGTTACCGAATATGCAGCCATATTGCCCCAGTCGAGCATGCATATATGGGATTCAGGATTGAAGACCGCTTTATTAAAGCCTAATAATGGTGGACAACATAGCATTGCTGCTGATACCCATGTGAACACCATCCAACATTGGCAGCGGGTTCTTGTTTGCACCTGTAACAATATTTTCATTATATATTTAATACACACATTTAATATTATTTTATATTATTTGACATTTAGTCGAATATTCATTGTGCTCTATTTATTTTTCTAAAGTAATGAATAATTTTATCTTATCGTTGATTATTTACTTTTGAAATTATTTCCAATGCTATGCAGTAATAATATTCTTGTTTATCTTCATTAAAAATATTTACATCGGAGAGAAAAAAATACTATAATAATCCACTTTTTATATTTGATCTTCTACACACACACACGCGTGCGTGTGTGTAGCTCTGTACGAAATGAAATATTCCCTTTTATATACTAGCGCTGATACATGAAAAATACTGAAACTCTGCGAATAAAATAAAGAATTTAGCTAAAAAATGACAAATTCCTAAATGTGAATATATGTGACTTCAATATTATTGCACAATAACGTGACGCATGAAGCTATTCATTCATGCTACGGAATTTTTTATTGAATATAATATCGTACTCGTTGTGAATTTTGATATCTTTTTTTATCCACAATTTCCTTTTTAACTTATTCGAATTTTATATCCATAATATTGTTTATATTGGCACTTTATATAAAAATATGAATAGATTTTTTTACTTCAACTTAAATCTTTTCATATAATTCACTTTTTTTTTTTTATTAAAGTAATTACATTACAAAAAAATAGATATTTTACATGTAAATTTAAATTGATATGAA
Source organism: Leptonema lineaticorne (assembly GCA_024500535.1). NCBI lineage: Eukaryota > Metazoa > Arthropoda > Insecta > Trichoptera > Hydropsychidae > Leptonema > Leptonema lineaticorne. The sequence goes on along the minus strand of JANIJI010000011.1, from coordinate 2,669,086 downwards.
AATAATGATATAAAAAAAAACATACTCGAATATTTTGTCTTAAATCCATCACAATTAGCCAATGGTTGAAAAGATTTATTTTCGTAATTAATAAGAATACATACCGTTTCATAACGTAGTGGTTTTCTAACTGCTAAATATCTATCCACGGATATCCACATGAATGTGTAAACGGATACTGCCCATAAAGTGACTTCTAAATATCCTGCAAGTCTGCAAAGGAGATCTCCGTATGGCCAATGTCCTATAATTGCTGGATAAGCTGATAGTGGAACTACCAGTAATCCGCAGAGTAAATCAGCGGCGGCCAGCGATAAAATATAGTAGTCAATTACTTCATTTCCAAGACCTGAACAAAATATATAAACATATCCGTATTTATTGTATTACATGGTAACAAAATCGCGCTGCCGAATGCAATTTTTTAATTTTTATATATATATACCATATATATGTATACATTTTACCAATTAATAAAATTATAAATATTCGCTTACATTTTGAAAACTGATAAACGAGCGCAATTAAAATGTACAATTTGCTTTTTTTTATATATATACATATTTGCCGCTAAAATTACCTCTGAAATTGAGATATGACGCTATGATGAGCAGATTTGCGATGACTATTCCCGCTCCTGTTACACAAACGAACGCTGCCTGTGAAAGTACTTCCGGTGAATATTGGGCGTCACCTGTTTCCGCTGTTGCCATCTAGGATTTAGAGTGATTTTAATGCGATTTACTTTAATTATTTATTTATTTGGTTTATATTGATACATTATTATGCGTTATATTATTTATAAATCATATATATGATAATATATAACTTGTGATTTTTAAAATTTGTCTATTCATACTATTTATTTAATATCTTAAAGATTCTTCTAGTGTTGTTATTTATAAAATTTAGGACAAAATATTTTTTTTTTAAGTTATCACTGTCATATTAAAAGATCTCTCTATATTATTGAATAATATTTAAATTATAATTATAGACTACTTGAATTAATTGCAATACCATGTTTTAAAATTAAAAAAAAAATAATAAGAGAGATTTTATTATCAATTTTAAGTAAACTTTAATTTAATATAAAACAAAATTATTTCATTCCTTTAATTTATATTTTTTTAATATATAAAAAAATTAGAAATCACACAATGTGTATTTTTGCATGATTATATTTGAAAAATAAATACATATAAAATATTATGAATTATAATTTCATTAGAATTACATGTATTTCGTATTAAAAATCCTTAAAATAATTATATATTTTAAAATGCACTTACCATTTTTGCAGAGTTTTTACTAAATTAATTTTTTATTGAAGATATCGTTGGTGATGTGTAATGTTGGGCAATTGAGTTTCGGGTTTTAATCTTCATTTGATACATCTTTGTAGTTCTATGTAAGAAAATAAAAAATCAATATATATATATATATATATATATATATATATATATATATATATATTTATTTATTTATTTATATCATTGTAAAAAATAAAATATAACAGGTGCGTGTTGATAAAACCTTCATTGCATTACTATTTTAATCGTGTTATTGTGTATATTTTCACGGCAATGAATATAAAGTATGATGAATTAAAAAAAAATATATTTATTTATTCATTCATCAATCAATTTCAATTTCCATATCGGAGGTTAAAAAAAATTCAATAATTATTATATTCAATTGCTAATTTCAAATAGTATCATTTAGAAAATGAGGTCAAGGTTTCAGCCTATTTACCCTAGTTACAGTATAAATCTATATGAGTTTACTTAATATTATTTTATTTTTATTTTATATCATATACAATGCTATAAGCGAAAACAAATATATATATATAAATGTATTAATATATCATATATTTTTATTATTGTATGTATATTATTTTATTTATTAAAAATTGATAATCGAATGAACATAGTAATAAAAAAAAATATGTCTATTATTAAAAATAAAAAATATGTATATTTTTTTATTTGGTATAGACCTCGAATCAACTATTTAAATGAGAAATTAAAATGATTGAACAATAGAATAAAAAATGTACTTGAAACAATCAAGCAATTACCATATAAAGTTTATGCGAAATATTATTCATATTTCAAACACTAGTTGCATGTGAAAACTGCATGCGACGATTTCAACTATTATTTTTTTAAATGGCGCCAAAATATATATATATATATATATATATATATATATATATATATATATATATATATGCAAAATATTCTTTATTATTAATAATGTGAAGAGTGAAACATTTTTTAATTCAATTAATTTTATATATTTTGTGAACTAATTTGTATTTGTTATGAATTTGAAAATTTTGTAGAATAAAATATTTAACGATACATACACTATTTAAATCACGATATATATATATATATATATATATATATATATATATATATATATATATATATATATATATCGTGACAGCTAATCGATATTATTATAATGATATAAAAATTGAAAAAAAATTAAAATTATTACCGTATAAATGCTTCGCTGTCGCGTAAAAATAATAAATTAATTAAAAAAAAACAACAACAACACAGTTTACAGTTTAACTTGACGGTTAACCGTGTACGATCGGTCGATTGACGATCGGTTAACTTTTTTCAACACGATCGCTTATTTTTATATATATATATATTATTTTGAGGAAGTGGGTGGGTGGGATGGTGTATTTGGTGTGTGAATAGTCGTTGTCGACAGCTTAGAACCAAATGAAACCGGGACTGGAGGCGGTCGATTCGTCCGCGCAAGCGCCCAACCCTACAGTTCCATCTCCAAGGACCCAAAAGTAACCCTCTCCAAAAATTACAAATTAGAACGAAATTTTATAGAAATCGTGACCAAAAACTAAACGCTATCGGCACAACAATTTTCATTTTAAACCTTCCATATATGAAAATATTTTTAAACTTTTTAAAAGTGATTGCATTATTATTATTGTTATTATTATTTATTAATATTAAATATACAATCGGTTCACGAGTTACGACAATTTTGTTTTAATGTATTAATTTTTCTCACATATATATGGTATATAATATATAGCACGCTTCTGACGATTAATTTCGAGCTTCTACAATCGATTGCTCAGATGATATTCGATCATTGTATATAATTATTTATGTAATCAACGAAAATACTAATAATTAAAAATGAGAAATATTTGCTTATATAATATATGAATGATTATTAATATTATATTATTTATTTTCGTATGAAATTCGAATTAAATCCCGTCGTTAGTAAAGTACAATATAATAATAATAATTATATTTTAAAGAAATAAATCGTGATTAAAGTTTATATTACTATGATTTTATACATCTTTCCGTGAATATTTTATCGATTTGTGGAAGAAAATGTTGAAAATATATTATTATTGTACTGAAAATAAATCAATTACGTTTACTTATTAAAAATATACGAGAAGACGTAATTCATATGTTACGAATAAACTTCTCGGTGATCTGATTACACAACTAACTAATAGTTATTTTAAAATAAAAACAATTTTTAATTTTAAAATTAAAATTAATTTTAATCGTGTAAAAAATATTTTTCTTTAATACTACTGTGAATTATTTGTGCAATTGAACGTTAATAGAATTCGACATCGCGATACCAAGTTTTCAATAAAGTCGTTAATTATACATAATTAATCGTAATCAATAAATATTTAATTTTGCCTCGTTTTTCTTTCTGTGACTAATTTATATTGGGAACAATTATGTTTCACGTTTTCAACAGATGTCGCTAGGTGTTTTTTTTTTTAAATAGGAAAAAAATGAAAATTAAATATCGATTTTTCTTAATATGTAGAAAGATGTGTGTCAAAATACACTTTTATATTATTACAAGTAGAAAATTGATTATAATATATTGATATTATGTAACAAATTACGTACTACGATATTTTTTTCAAACATGATCATGCATAATAATAAGATAATTACTCTACGTTTTCAATGTTAATCATTGATTTTTCACAACTGTTTTTATTATGTTTATTCATACAAAATTACGGCATTTCGTTTCTCAACCGTTGAATCTTAAAATATTTTATATGACTGTAAAATTTTATTAATTTTTACAGTAAAATTTTTGAATCCAAATATTTATTATTATTATTATTGTTTATTGCTAATTTTAAATATAATAAATATTAAATTAATAAATTATGTAAAAAATATCGTGTCCTCAACACCGATGTATTTAGATAATTTTTTCCTTTTTTTTTCAGTAAATTTAATAAATGATCTTGGTTTGATTAAAAAAAAAATACATTTTTTTTTCATATTTGTATTTTGATAGATGTAAACGATATAATTTTAATATTTTTTAATATGATTTTATCTCACTATTGATATTAAGTACAAATTGATTTTATTTTTGCTTTTTTCTATTTTTTTTTTTTTTAGAAACTATTACAAATAATAAAATAGACTTTTTAAGAATCGTTCGCTCGAACGACGAAGTTTTTCTTATTTTTCACTAGTTCAGACGTTATCGATCGCAAAAAAATCTATCATAACCATCATTACGGACATTATAGTCTTTTCCATCATCATCACCATCATCACCGCCATCATAATCGTCATCATCATCAACATCACCACCACCACGGACTACGTATTTGGTGAAAGTTTCCGCTGCTGCGAACATCAACATCATACGTTCGCCTCTGTTCACTCGCCGATCAGAAGGCATCGCGGAAAGTCGCAGTGTCAATTAAACTATATACAAAATCAAAAGAAATCATTTAAAATTATTAGTATTTCATTTTATTTTTTTTTTATTATTTATTCTGCTGTAACGAAGTTTTTACGATAATTGTAATTCATAAAGGAACAGGTTGAGGATATTTCGAAAACGATGACGACCGTTGCACGCTGGTGAACGTTGAGGAATTGAGTGTTTTTTTTTCGCATAAATTTCCTTTCATTCCCCGTCATCTCGAGAGAGGAAAGATATAAAAATAAGTGTTTCATTTAAAAGAAAAAAAAGAAAGAAAGAAGATGAGGATGAAATTCGCGAAAGTTTATTGTACGACTATTTTGGTGTCGATTTTGTTAACGGTTGCTAATGCTGTTGGTTCGGGAACACCCAGGACATCAGCTCGTCCCACAAGGACTACGTCCACACTTTCTCCAGCTTTAGCCAGGAATTTGACGGCATTAGCTGGAAGAGCAGGCTCCAGAAATAGGTGAGTTTTATTTTATTGCTCCCTATTCTGCATGAAATTCTCATATATGATATTCGACATTATTGTATACTATTGATGGATATATAGTAAATACACTTTTTTATATGACAAATAATATAGAAAATTGTTATTTTTTGAAAAAGAGTTTTGAATTGAGATTCTAATTTATCATATTATGCGAATGACTTGAAGATTTTATTCAATTGAATATATATACCACATATATAAGTCTGGCAATATTTATGCCCACAAGGATCTATAGCGCTCATAAACAAGATGGCGGTATTTATAAAAGTGCGTTTCGAAAATCAATAATGAATTACAAATTAAAAATTTCGCGATTAAAACATGTAAATATGTTACTATAAAACATTTACAAATTTCTTATGTATAAATTATTAATACATATATTAAATAGTTTGTTTATATCAATATTTTTATTATTATTTTGATATAATTATTGGACCACTTTAAAATATTATTTAATTTACGAATTATCAAAAATATTTATTTTTTGAAATTTATTGATATTTCTATTCATATATTATAATTAAAATAATAAACAGTATATTTTGAACGAAATCAAATCATAATTATATATTTAATATTTAAAACTGTATTCTTATTATTTTTTGTATTATATATTAAAACGATACAAATAAAACTGAGAATTATAATATTTTTAAAAATATTTTCATAATAATAAAAATATCGTTCTATCATATTATATATATATGTGTGTGTGTGTGTGTGTGTGTGTGTGTGTGTGTGTGTGTGTGTGTGTGTGTGTGTGTAATTAAATTATGATCATATTATATTATATATGCCGTATATAACTATTAACATGTATTTAGTGTTCGCGTTTTCTTGATGCCCGCTTTCATACATTCACGTGCCTTGTTCGCAGATTAAAATTGAAATCTTACGTGATTTTATAGCATATTTTATTAGTAATTCCTTTCTATTTTTTTTATTCTATATAAAGATTTTTTTTTAATAATACAACCGACAATATAGCGTTTACGCATACTTTCTAGTAGGCCGTATCGTAGCTATCTATCGTATTTTAAAATAATTATCGTTTATTCGAAATAGATTCTGTATTTTTTTTTTCACTATAAATAAATATCGACATAAAGGAAGAAGTTAGCCTTGCGACAATTCGACTAATCGATATTTTAAAATAGTATGACCGTGACCATTATTTTTAATGCAAATTGCGAATGCGATTTGTTATTTTGCACACGTGAAATGCTTACCGTTAATCGATCGGTCGTTTCTTAGTATTCCTTTTAATTTCCTGATAAGCATCATCAGCACTTTCTTTCATTTCTATATTCATCTCTTTCTATTTCTTTATATGTATTTATTTATTTTCAGTCTCTCTTTTTACTGAGACGGCGCTAGATTCGAACGCGAACATGAACATCAACACGCCTATAAATTTGTGTCATATATTGTAAATTATTATAATTTTATAATTTTCAAATTAGATATTCTAATAATCACTATTACATTGCTTATATATACTTCATAATGTTACAAAATTAAATATATTGAATTCGTTTTTTTTATTAAATCAAGTCATTAATATAGAATTAATAATTTAATATAAGGAAAAGATAAATATTTTAAATTTCTAATTTTAACAATTTTATAAAATATTTATAAAATTATAATATTTCATTCTTATATATTTGAAGAATAATAAGCAATATATATATATATATATATATATATATATATATATATATCTTTTAATTTTATTAAAAAATATAAATAATTAATTTATCATATCCGTTATATACTACGTTGTTATGAATTAGTAGAATATGCTTTACATTTATATAATTGTAAATATAAAAATTTTATATTATCAAAAATATCAATATTTCTTTTTTACACAATCTTGCTATCTGAAAATCGGTGATAAAAAAAACAATACGAGAAATCGGACAAACGTTTAAAAATAATCGAAAGTAATTTTCGGGCGATTAATTTTTATAATTCATTATCGGAAGCGTGCAATAATCGATAACGTTTCACATAAATACCGGAAAATTCCGATCAACAATATATGTTAACTGTAATAATTGTCCATTATGTACAAAATTCTCGACACGATTTATTTCCGTAATTAATGAAATATATTTATAAAAATAATAAATTCATTATTTAAAGTGAACGTCTAACAGTGTATCGATAATATTGGGTCAGTTTCTCAATCGCCATTTTATATGGTTTTATTGTTGGACTTATTTTTTTTTTCTATTTCGATTAAATTGTATATAAAGAACTTGTGTAGTACGTTTTAATAGCCGCTCGACATATTTCACAATCGACCAAAATTTTTAGCTTTGTTCATTTTGGATATAATTTGCATGTTTTAAAAATCGTGTCATCAATTTAAGTAATCGGTTCATTTTTTTTTGTACGATTTAATTTACTTTTTGTATTTTTTTTAACGTACAGTTTTTCCGCCATACTAAGTACGGTTACTGTTATGTTGAATAATCAAATTTCTCTCCATAAATAGCTTGTTTTCTTTTTGGAAATAAATCGTCGGTCAAGATATATATATATATATATATATATATATATATATATATATATATATATATATATATATATATACATGATATTAAGTCGTTATGTCATAAAATAATTTATAATTTGGTTGCTTTTATATTATTATTTTCATAGAATCATCATTTTTATTATAAAATAAAATTTATTTGAATAAAATGTATTACTATTTTAAATTAGAAAAACTTTAAGCAATTCAAAATATTATAAATATTTTCATTACTTTTATTTTTCATTTTTTCAAAATATATACACATATTGATTATAAGAAAGACATATTAAATATTCAATTATATATAAATATTTACATTAAATAATTCAAATATTTATCAAAACACAAATTATATCATTTTTGTTATAAAACATAAATTTAAATAAATTTGCAAAATTTCACATTTAATATGGATCAATCACAATTCACAGGCTATGCTGTACTTTAAACATAGATTTCTCTACTATAGATTTTCAAATTAAGTATATCTAAGACATCTCTAATTATATATATATATATATATATATATATATATATATATATATATATTCGAGGCAATTCGGTGAACTTTCTATGTTTGGCGATGAACTCTGGATACATATCTCACGTCTACGAACATTCACCGCGTTCAAATCTCATAAAAACCGCACGACCTTTTCAAGGATTACCTGTTTTTTTTCTACTATTCTATAAATATATTATATATATATATATATATATATATATATATATATATATATATATATATATATATATATATATTGCACACACGCACACATACATACAAATTATATATAATCATGTATATAGCAGAATAAAATTCGTTAATGTGCACTTATGTTCTTACGTAGCCGTGGTACGCGTATAAAATATATTACTTTATTTCGTGTAAAACAAATGTACTAAATGAATAAAATAAAATAGAACGTGATGTGCTCTACTTTTTTTTTTACCAATTAGTTTATTTATTTATTTTTCACTCTATTGTTATTATTGTTATTATTTTGCTTTGTTTTAATTCGTGTCAATATTTTATTATATAATGTCCGTTTGTGCGGTAAGAATATAAAAGTATCGCAATATATATATATATATATATATATATATATATATATATATATATATATATATATATATATATATATATATATATATATTCTAAAGGTGGGGGAGAGTTAATAAAATCTATTATATTATATTTCAAATTTCTTAATGGCGGTTTATCTTACTTAACGTAATCTTTCAACTTTAACATTATTATATTTTCATAACTTTTATTGTGAAAATCGAATATTACTAATATCAGCATTAATGTGTTAACTATATCCGTTATGTGAATTAGAGAGAAAAAAATTGTTTTTTTTTTCATATACTCCAAATTGATACGTTTTGTAAATGAACACTTTCTTTTATATTTAAGAGTGTTATATATTTATATAATGATACATTAGATCGTAACCTAATTTGGTGAAATTTAATATTATTTTACTAATATGTACTTCCTTATTATTATTATTATTATTATTTGTCTCGTTGTTTTAAAAAAGAAAATCATCCAAAAGACGATTTTTATAGTCATTTTTAATTATTTTAATTTGGACATATTTAAATATTCTAATTTTATGAAAATGTTAATTAGTGTCCGTCTATCTATATAATTATAAACAAAATTTTGATATAATTTTAATAAATATTATGAAAGTACAGAAAATATAAAACTATATAATGATTGAATATAAAATTTTATTATTAATTGGAATATAAAAAATACTTATATTTTAAGGCGGATTTTTAAGCAATAAAATGAATATATGTTTTTCGATTAAAAAATATTAATTGAATATTTGTTAAAAAAAAAAACATTTCAACAAATATTTAACTCAGTTCATAATACTATAATGTCAATTTATATCAAACGCGTAATATTTTTTTTTCTTCGAAACCGGCTTATATAACAGAACAGAAACATACTACAATATATTCCATTAATTTCTTTCAGCATTTTAAATTAAGTATACATTTTTTTTCCAAATATAAACAAAAATAATGAGACGCTTTAACCCGTTTTCGTACACCAACAGGTCTAAGTCTTAATCAGATTCAATCGTCTGTTTTTCTTCGAAAATTTCGCATAAATTCCGTCTCGTCGCGAATTTTGATTGGGCTTAACGAGAAAAAATATATGCAAATTCGAAACTGGTTAATCCAATATAAATAAATTAAATTAAAATCATATTTACGATTCATTAACATTATTTACACATTTTTCTTTTCGTAATATACCAATAAAATATGTAATAAAATAAAATCAATAATTACTCTTATCCCTTTCCTTTTTTATAATCATACTTCAACATTAATTTTCTATTTGATATACGTTCGTATCCACTTTCAATTTTAATATAAAATTCGATTTTTATCATAATATTCATCATATATATATATATATATATATATATATATATATATATATATATATATATATATATATGAATGTGTGTGTATTTTTTCACTGTTAAACAAACTGATATTTCACAACCGGTTTCACAGTATGCTAGTGTGTCACGAAAATTTAAAAATTAATTCGAAACGTGCCACAAATTAAGACGAAAAAATCGGTATATATATATATATATATATATATATATATATATTCGTGTTATGATTTTGGACGTTTTTATGAGATGAGTAATGCGATTAGACACGCACGCACGCACGTGAATTTTTATTGCATAATAAAAAATATGTTTATTACTGAATATAAAACGATATCTCGTTTTCGATGCAATTTTTTTCTTTTATTCAAATTAAAATGTCTTCTTATTTGCTCTTAGATAATTTATATTTTAATCGAAGTAAATTATTTTATTCAGTTTAGGTTTTTTTTATATTAGACGAATGATGGTTCAGTTTAAATAGATTAATAAACGGTTATTGTTTGAGTTTAATTTAAATTAAACTTTATATTTAATATCTCTTAATATACCCTAAAACATTGTTTGTTGTAAATTTAATATAAAATATTGCAGATTTGAACAATTATTTTCACAAGTGAACTATTAAATAATGTAATTTTCTCATATAAAATATGCATTTCTTTAACGAAATTGTCATATACTCTAAGGATTTAATCTTTTTATATTTATATCATTTAAATTACTGTTAATTCAAAATATAAAAATCCGGTATATGATAACAGCTTCTTTCAAAATTTTCCTAGCATATATAAACATCTTTTCTAATTTTGGATGGTTTCGTGAAAAACAATGTCTTTCATGGCGAAGTGACTAAATTTGGATATTCCTAATTCGCTTCTTGAAGACAATTTAAATATTAATTTTAACGTACGCTTTCGAAATAAACCCAATATCTTTTTACAACGTATATTAACATAAAAAAATACACATTTTAGAATATATTTCGTTTTGTTTTAAAATTCTAGAAATTCATTTATTTCTCATTTAAAAACCCCTTAAAAATATAATTATTTTTAACTCGATAGTGAAGCAATAGATGTTTTTTTTTCTAACTCGAATTATACAATAGCTTATACAAGATATAATCGATTAGTCAATAATGACGAGAAATTTATATTTTTGTATTCTAAATTGTATTATTTTTAATATTATACAATTATTATATATCTATATGAAATATATACATTTAATAATGTTTTTAGTATATTATTGCCATTCAAATCGATAATTATATATGACATTGATTGATGAAAATTGCAATGTATATTTGTGCGAGATGCAAAAAAAAGTCT
>JANIJI010000011.1:2642500-2652500 GCA_024500535.1 Leptonema lineaticorne | reverse complement strand
TATTATATTATGGCTTTTTTTTTAATGTATTTCCTGCACGTTGAATTGTGCTAGATTATTTATAAGAAATTGATGTTAAATTTTACAATTATTATAATACATATTCTCTTATTATGTTTAAATTTATATAAATTACCTTTTTATTAAAATTATATTGTTTTATTAGAAACGAGATAATAAGAAGAAGCTATACATGATCTTGTTATATTTTTGATTTTATAAAAATTCAAAATTTCAAGAACTTCTTTATATATATTATTGCTTATTATATACATATTTTTTTTACAGAAATAAGAAAATATTTATTCATGACGAAAGACTTGATATTTAAGCGTGTTCTTGACGTTTTTGTCACATAAAATAATTATTTCAGAAACAACAAATTAATTTTAAAATGATATCAAGTCTTCTACTAAATTAAAATTATAATTATTTTAGATTGCCATTTTTAATTGTCTAGCTAATTGTAGTCATATAAAATTAATCTAATTTTTAAATTATTATCATTTTTCAATTATAATCTGAATATTTTAATATTTTTATATACAATACTGGTTCATAGATATTAAAGTGTTTCGATACAATTTGTAATACATAAGTTATAAAACAATTTTACGTTATTCAAATAAATCATCGGTTAATTTATAACGTTAATTATTAATTTACTGTTATATCGACATGCAATCTTTTTTTTTTTTTAATAAAATCGACAGATTTGAACGATCATCAAAATAAAAATTATGACGAAAATGTCACGGCGATAATATTTAATTTATAATATGGAATTTTGACACTTGTATATTCTTAAAAAAAGTATTTATCTTTCGCAATTTCAATGACATTAAAAATTCAATTACTTTGTCCAAAGTCAAGCATATTCCCAAGAATTTTTTCAATGAATGGCTAAAAGATGTTAATCTTATGAATAATAATTATTATTTGTGTACACACACATACACACACACATATATATATATATACATATATATACATACATATATATATATATATATATATATATATATATATATATATATATATATATATATATATTGCGCAACACCGTTTCGCATGTCAAATTAAAAAAAACCTTCAAATGCGTACAATACGGCGGTCAAAGGGTTAAATTTAACTACTAGTATAAACTGTGGTGAAATTGTTGTATTGTTATTCGGTAAAATGAGTTCTTTTAACGAAAAATTCTATTGTTCAATGAACAAGAAAACATTTTTCATAAACATTATCTTGCTCTTACGATAAAATTGTTATTGCTGAGTTTTTAGTATAAAGTTCAAACTTATACGAAAAATAAGTATTTTTTTTTAATTTTGATTTTGAAATATCACTGCGAACCGACGATTTCATAACGCGAAACAACGGTTTACGTTAAATCATTGTCGTTTTTCCATTATTCGTCACGGCATAATTATTACAATAAAATTAATCGCTAATTAAACGCGTATTTTGAATATATTTTTTTTTTACGATAAGACCGGACCAATTATTTTTCTTTTTACAATTTTAATCCGATTACTTTTCCGTAATAGATTTGAATGCTATTTAAAAAATATTATTATATAAATTTTTATGTTTTATTAAATTCCAAATAATTTATAAATGCAAACCCAGTCTTCGACTTTAAGTAAATAAACATATTTATAAAATCACTATAAAATATTTTATATATAAATTAGTTACTATGTATACACGTTAATTGCATTGTAAAATATACATTCAAGATATTTTTATGACAAATAATATGTACTATTTTCTATTACTATTTATATTAAATAATCATATATTATATATATATATATATATATATATATATATATATATATATATATATATATATATATATATATATATATATACACGATAAATATGTTTTTTGAAATCGTTTTTCAATGCCGACATACTCATACAAAATTGAATAGAAAATATAGCGATAGCATATTTATATAAATAATAAAATATCGAAAAAAAATCAACATTCACTAGAAAATTCATGAACGCGTGTTGAGTGTGTTAACATGAGATCTACTCGGAAAACTGGCGTCGTTAACAGTCATTATTATTTCAATATCACGACATAATTAATAAGATATTGTGCGTGAATTTTGTCCTCGTTGAGCTTATTTCTAAAGTGTATCAAGCCAAGTGCTTTAACACTCGATGTTAAGAAGAAAAAGTATTCTTAATGTTAATTTTTTTAACCTCAATAAGTGTCAACGTGATGATAAGTGTCATAATACATGTTTTTTTTTCTATATAATATTTCATACTAATATTTAACTATCATTTGTAAATTTTATGAATATTTATATTTAGTTATAAAAATTAAAAGCCAAACACTATTCGATATTAAGCTACATGCTATATGAAAGATTATAGAAATAATATGATAATAATACTGAAAAAAATATATACTGAACATAAAATTTTAAAATAGTATAAATTAATAAATTTCGAAAGAATTGTTTAAAATTTTATTAACAATATATAATTTGGATTTGTTATTCAATGATTCATTAAAAAAATGTTGATGAAATATCAGAAAGATGAAAAAAAAATAAATATTATTATGCATATAAAATTAACATTATAACATAATTTAATAACAATAAAATATTAAACTGAAATCATAAATATTTATTTTAATTTAGTAATATGTATAAATTTATTTTAATTTCATCACTATTATATATATATATATATATATATATATATATATATATATATATATATATATATATATATATATATATATATATATATATATATATATGATATTTAAAATATATTCAATTTACTATATAAAGAATAAATTAAACATCACAAATATGTAATATATTCGATAGAAGTTTTCCAAAAATTTACCCCTATTTATAGAAAAAAAAATTGATTTATCATAGACGAAATAAATTGTAATCGCATTATTATTTAACTATAAAAAATAATAATAAAAAAAAAATATTAGTCATCATATATCGTGGGCTTTGAACCTACGCTCGCGTTTCATTCCACTATTCCGATTATAATAATGAACGAACCATATTTCGCTCCAGATTATATTCGCATTAACGAATGTTATAAACATATAATATAATTCACAAATGGTGAAAAATAATTATCGCCATCGGCTAAGTAACGAAATTATAATCGTTGCTAATATCCGTTTTAAAAAATCATAAAGTTCAATGACGGTCACCTTTTTTTTTTCTTTGAATTTTCGAAGATTTCTCATTGTTTATATGCTTGAAACTGATAATATAATTCATAATTAGGATAGAGCAGTTGAATAATTGTATTATACAACGTTGTATAATATTACACACACACACACACACACACACACACACACATATATATATATATATATATATATATATATATATAGAAAAAATATTTTGATTGTTTATTATTCCTAAATTATTGACACAAAAATTATTATATTTATTTATTATTTTAATAATCAGTGTATTTTTTCTATTTAAAATTTCAATTTGTTTTTCATCATTTCGCGTTATTTCGACGACGATATCAACTATTTATGTTGTATTAAAATCGAATCGAATTTTTTTCAATTTTTATATTATTTTTTATATTAAATTATTAATTATAATACATATTATAAATACCTCATTAAATTAAATTTATTTATATAAGCTTCTTCCTTTAAATTTAATTAGATAAAATTTTATTCAGCATTCCATATTTTAAATTAAATTTCCAATATTTTATACAATGATTTTATAGAATTGAATTAGAAATATACGAAAAACAAATTTTAAGCGAAAAAGATCATAATATATATATATATATATATATATATATATATATATATATATATATATATATCTTTTATTTCTTTTTACTCTCACTTTATTATTGAATAATCGAATAAGAGCAGTTGTGGTATATATATTTTTTTAGTCGGACATAAACGCCAAAATTAATTTATATGCAAATGAGAATTAGTGTCATGCATACATTTTTTTTTGTCTCGGTGAAATCTCTTAATTAATTTGTAATAATAAATCCGCGAAAGGCAATAATCATAATACGGCCGACCTGGTCGTATACATCGTTGTTATGAGTTATTATGATTATAGAAAAAAAAATAACGTAATAATCCACTAACACCGATTTAAATTATGACATGTCTACATTATTCACATAATATTATTTATAATTAAATATTTTTTATTATTTATTTATTATAATAGATGTTAAATATTTATATATAATATAATTATTTCGAAATTTTTATAATATTTGTATTTCGATTTTGTGAAAGCGAAATATATATTTATATATATATACATATGTAATGATCTTAATATTAATACAAATTTAGTTTAAGTACTATTATTGTAAATAAATGATTTCTTTTTTTCATTAATATAAATCTATTTTCTAATTAAAATGCAAAAAAAAAAATCCACTGCATATATAATAATAATACGTTAGTTTTCAATAAAATAAAAAAAGAAAGTAACCAATCGAAAGAATAAATTGCGGTCCCTAAGCATTAAAAATAATGTTACAATCAAAATATATAACAATTGTTTTATATATAATTGTTGTAAAATGACTTTCAGAATCGAAAAATGAGATAAAACGTACAAGAACATGTTGAAATAGCAATTTATAAAAATGAATCGTTTTAAAATAAAATTGGCTTTTTCAACATTTATGTTATTTTACCATTAAATATTTCGATTTTATAAAAATAATATTTTTATTTTATTACAATAATGAAAATTATTAATCGACATTAAAATTTTGTCATTTTAACATATATTTTAATCGATTGAAATTGTTAAAATAACATTAAAATTATAATATCATTGCTAGAAAATATTAGATATTCTATATTGAGTAAATAAATAAATTTTATTATATAATAATATATATGCTATTTTGTCGCTTGAACGTTCTTAACTTGTATATAGAAAAAAAACGGTTACGAATCACTTCATAAAAGTTTTTCTATAAAGTTAAATTGAAACGAACCCGAGGAATAAATAATTCATTCTTAACTACGGTTTTATTAAGAAAGATTCGAACAATGATTTTTTTTTCTTAACAATGGAACTGAATTTATCTATCGCCCATAAATATTGTGTTTCGGATTTTTGGACTGTCCGATTTCGAATACTGTTTATTGCTCATTGTTTAAACGCCGGCAAAACAGTAAAAAAAAAATCTCCAGATGAAAAAAAAAACCAGTGATAATAATAATTGTCTACGGAAAGTAAAACAAAAAAAAAATAACAAGACAGTGACCCGAAAGACATCCAGTAATTTCGCAATTGTTACGAGTTCAAGTCGAATGGTGAAATTTTTACGGTCAATAGTCATATTTCACATTATTCATATTTAACGTACAAAGGCTTTCGTGACAGCAAACGTTCTTATCATTTTCATTCATCGCTCATTACGTATAAATAATCATTTTAATAAGCTTTATTAAAATTATGATATCGGATTTGAAGGATCGTTTATGAGAAAACTTTTATAGAAAGCTTTTTTTCATAACGTTGCTCGTTATTTTCGTTTCATGAGTCGATATCTAGTGAATAATTTTAGAAATACAAATAATAAAATATATAATAATATTGATAATTTATCGAAAATTTTCGTGAGAAATATTGAAAATTATTTCTTAATGATTCTGTTATAAACTGACATACAAAATTATATAATTTTAAAATTGATTTTATATTCATATAGAACACGCGATTTTGTCGTTATTTTTCGTTAAATATACAATTAATATCTTTTTTTTATTTTATTGAAAACATATGGTCACCGGAAAAATATTTTACTTTTCATAGGATATTGCGTTAGGATTTTTGTTTAATTTGTCGCCGGATGCATTCTTTTAATTAACGAAAAAATCCTCCAGATCGAAATTTATCATTGCTAACGTATTAAAAAAAATGTATATAATTATTACGATAATGACTGAAAATTTTAAATTATTCTTAACACGCACACAAGTAATATTTATTATACATACAAACATAATATAAGGTCGAATATGAAAAGAAATCTGAACGTTATTGATTTAAGCAGATCTCGCTTTTAAATGGCTCGCAATTATGTGAATGTTGAAACGACACATATATATATATATATATATATATATATATATATATATATATATATATTTAACTGCTGATTGTTATTATTGAATGTTTTTAGCACGCATCTTATAAAAAGAGATCTCCTAATAGAGTACAGTTTTGAAATATTTAATATATACCTTATATGATATAGAAAATTTCGTAATTTCTATTTTCGCAGCAGGCAAATGTAGACTTTTGGTCGTCGGTAGAAAATTCGATGCATTCTAAAATGAAATGCTATTTTCTATAACTTTATAAATTATATAATCAAAGATGTGATCGTTTTTTTTTTGTTATTAGAATAATTTGACGATGTTATAAATTGTGTTTTATGCTGCTAATGATATAATTTCGTAGGAGTTGTTTCGGATGAATTTAAAGTAATGAAGTTTAAGGTCATCGAAAAAAATTGCGTAACAATATTTTCATGAATCCATTAAACTTGCGTTCTTTGAAAGAAAATTATCATATTTAATTATAATTTCAAAATGGTTGCATATTGTTCTATTATATTATTATTAGCACATTTGTATATTAAAACTGTAATTCAAAATCAATTTAATTTTGAAAATGTATAAAAAAACAATCAAAATTTTTCTGCATTATCAAAAAATAATTTACGTATAAATTATTTTTTTTAATATGAAAAAAAATAATAGAAAAAAGAATAAATATATTTGTCTTACTAAAAATATAACAAATTTTAAATTTTAAATAAAAAATAAAATTTTCTTCAGATTTTGCTGTATCATTCATTATTTTAATTATTTTAGTCTAAAAATTTACATTTAAAATTTTTAGTTTAAAATATGACAAAAAATATTGATAAGAAAATCGAATTTTAAATCGTAAAACAAGGAAAAATATCTATCAAATGATTGTTAATGAAATAATTACATTTCTTTTTAAAAAATATATAAATTTAATAATTAATCAGACTAATTGTGTTACTTTTTATTTTTTAACATAAATATTATAATAATAAAGATTGTCGTTAAACAGGATGTAACATAATTAAATCGATAAAATCAACAATACAATTACTAAAAATGATATATGTAAGGTGATTTAATGATATGAATTTTAAGGAGCAACCGTGGATTAAATTCTTGTCAGATATAATGTATAACACTTATATATATATATATATATATATATATATATATATATATATATATATATATATATATATATATATATATATATATATATCACTTATATCGAATAGCAAAAGCGTATCGTCGTCTATTTCTAATATAATTTAAATACCATCAGAATAGTCGAATGCAAATAGAATACTGTTTTTGCAATTCAACTGCTAATTACATAAAATACAGCATAATTGGATAAACTCGATTTCTGTATATCAATAATGAAGATTTTAAGATTTAAGTAAACGTTGAGTTTGTTCAAGATATTCATTATAAGAAAATTTATAGAATATTTTTCATATTTTAAATTATGAATTTTAAACATATATATATATATATATATATATATATATATATATATATATATATATATATATATATATATATATATATATATTAATCTGTATCATTGATAATGCATTAAAATTTATAATTCTTAAATTTATTTATTTTATATAATAAATATTCAAATTTATGACGTTAAATAATTAATTTCACGAATTAAAATTTTGATTTAAATTCTAAAAGGCAATGTGATTTTTATTTAATTATATATGATAACTGTTTTCGTCTAAGTTTTGTGAACTAAATTCAAAAATGCTCGCAATTTTTTTCTATTACGCTATAAATTTTCATACATAAATAGTATATTACAAATATTAAACGTCAATTATCGTAGGAATTTTATTTTTTCGTGAATTTTTCTACATAAAAAATGTATAATATTATTATTTTTTTTTAATTTATGAATACGACGACGAATTAATTTTTAGAAATCGTTCAATTTATGCAATATTAAATAAATTAATATGAAAATCAGACAGAAATTTCAACACAACGATCGCGAAAGCAAAAAAAAAAAAATACAACAGACAATTAATATAAACTATGCCATCAATTCCTTCAGCGAATCCTTGAAATGAACAATGCCTTTTGTCGGTATTTTTTTTTTTGCGGGTTGCATTTGGCAATGTGGAAAATCTTCCATATAACACGGATTTTTCCTCTTCGCCATCTCTCGAAATGTTAAGCAATTCGTGAAAATGAATCGCGTCCATTAAAATAAAATAAAATGATAATAATAATAATAATAATAGTAATAAAATAAAACAAAACGAAGAAGAGCCGCATAATCGTTCTAATCGCTGGCCCTCGATCGCAATCACGATTCGCTTTTACACATTTAAAAATCTATTACGGTTCTATTATTGTATATATTTTAACGTTCAATTGCACTAACACATTATATCGTCTCGTTTAGAGAACGTGAAAAATCAGCGCTTTCAAAATATTTCATTCGATCATTTTATTTTTAAACTATTCACTCATATTTGTCTATAATTTAAAATTATATTTTTGTTTAAATTGTAATTGTAACATTTCATTTATATATAATAAAATATAATTGAATTTAAATATCTACTATAAAGTTTGTGGTTTAATTTTCCTAAAATGCAAATTAGCACTGGGAAATTTGAGACACATTGGCTTAAAAAATAATTGACATTCTAAAAGAAATATTAAAATTTGTTTTACATATATCAAATAAAAATTATAAAAAAAATATTAAATATAATTTACATACATATTTAATGTTGTATAATTATATAATATATATATATATATATATATATATATATATATATATATATATATATATATACATATATATATATATATATACATATATATATATATATATACATATATATATATATATATATATATATATATATATATATATATATATATATATATATATATATATATATATACATATTTTTTAATGAAAATAAAAAAAATAGCAACTACTCGAATCCGTCAAACGCGATTTCATAATTTTACCGGTAATTATGATTAATATGAATTCGCAACATTGAACCACAAATGTTAAATAATAGAACGCGCAATATATGTAATTTTCGATTCGTTATTGCGTTATTGAATATTTTTCTACGATTACGACGCCGTTCATAACATATTATATATAAATATATATATATATATATATATATATATATATATATATATATATATATATATATACGACGATAACAAAAAGGAATAATTTAAAGTAAAATAGCAATAATTACGTTCAACAATGGGGTACAAACGAGAAGCATTTTTCTATGGTTTCACGTTCTGCTACATCCAATTGAAAAAGATCGCTATCTCAATTGAGATTTTCAGTGGTAATGCGTTGATTAAAGTTATTGTTTTTTATATATGTATATGTATGGTATATACATACATATATATATATATTTGAAAAATCCAAATCAAAATTAGCGTTAGAGTTCAACAGTTTATGGATTGTCTACTAAAAAAGTATTATTTATTATATATCATTACAACGCATTCAAATTCAATAAATCATTTTTTTTATATTTATTTTATGTAATAGTAATGCGACGATATTTTTCAATACAGATAAGATCAAGGTTATTTCAAGGACTTCAATATAACCTTTAGTATCCGTTTTCTCAGCAGAAAAAAAAAAAAAAAATATATATATATATATATATATATATATATATATATATATATGAAATATTTCCGGCAAACAGAACGCTAAATTTGATTATTGAAAATGTAGAATATAGTATTTATCGTGTTACAGTTTTAATTTTTTTTTGTACTTTTATATTTCTCATTTGTAATATGTTTATATATATTAATATAATGAAAAAAAAATACAAATCTATATTTTAT